>ML798027.1:172659-195281 GCA_009831015.1 Picea engelmannii | reverse complement strand
GGATTGGTCTCAAAGGCTCCCTGAAGCATTATGGGCTTACAGAACTACCTGGAGAAATACTACAGGATTCTCCCCCTATGAATTAGTTTATGGAAAAAGTGTTGTCTTTCCTGTGGAATTTGAAATCAAAACCTTAAGGACTTCTTTAGCTGTTAACCTTGATTTGACTGATGCACAAACAACCAAGTTGCAGCAGCTTAATGAATTGGATGAAAAAAGATTAGATGTCATTCACCAGACAACTATGATTCAACAACAAAGAACAAAATGGCATGATAAAACCATCAAGCATAAGCAATTCCAAAAAGGTAATTCGGCTTTATTGTATGATTCTCACTTTAAAGAATTTCAAGGGAAACTACGTACAAGATGGCTAGGACCTTACGAAGTGGATACTATTTTCCCCAATGGAATAGTAAGGCTCCTAACAATTGATGACTCTAAAACACCGTTATTAGTGAATGTTCATCGGCTCCGTCTGTACCAGCGCCCCATTTCCAAAGAAGATTTTAAGGCCACATACGTGGCAGATTCACATTATCTCTTTTTAGAGGAGCCTCCTGCCCCTCATTGCATTTAATTTTTATAAATTTTATTTCTTTAGTATTAGATTAATTTTTTTTTACTAATAATCCCTATCAAGGAATGGCATGTTATAATTGATTCTTGTGCAGATTCTCGATCCAGAAAAGGCCTACCAAGAAAGGACAATCTTACTACAAGCAGATCCAAGCTTCATTTTGTGAAGCATTGCTCCCTCTTTCTTCAATCCATTCATCTTCATTTCCCATTCAACATCCCCATCATTCATCCCCTTTTATTTTCTTTCCTTTCCATTCCCTTTCCCCATTTTTCCCATTGTTGAAACACCACTCTTCAGTAACATTTCCCCCATTTTCCCATTGTTGAAACACCACTCTTCAACAACATTTTTTTTCCTCATTGCTGAAACACCACTCTTCAGCAACATTTTTCCTCATTTTCCCCATTGCTAAAACACCACTCTTTAGAAACATTTTTCCTCATTTTCCTATTGCTGAAACACCACTCCTCAACAACATTTTCCCCCATTTTCCCATTGCTGAAACACCACTCTTCAACAACATTTTCCCCATTTTTCCCATTGTTGAAACACCACTCCTCAGCAACGCTTTTCCCCATTTTCCCACTGCTGAAACACCATTCCTTTAGCAATATTTTCCATTGTTAAAACATCACTCTTCAACAAACATTTTTCCATTCTTTTCCTGTTGCTGAAACATCACTTTTTCAGCATTTCCTGTCATAAAAACATCTTCTTTAGCTCTTTCGCTCTCACTTCTCCTATTTTTCATACTACATTTTATCCTTTCACTACCTTCTTCCATGATTAAACAAACCCTTGATACAATTTCTCTCATAAATCCAAAGTTTCTCCCATGATCACTGCAGATCTATTATGGGCAAGCACTATATTTTTTGAAGTACGAATCAAAGGTAAAGATGAGGTATGTAAACTTTATATGTAAATACAATTGAACTATGGCTAATGAGAAGATCTCGATTCATTATTACCATTCATTTAAAGTCACTATTTTAGCCGTAGTTGGGGGGGAGAAATATCTAAACTTGATGCCATCATTTCACATGAACGAACTACTGTCACTTTTTTTTATCCATTATTTCGTCTTTTCACCATCATTTGCATGCCCTCATCCGCAAAACTTACTATGTTCGCGTGCGGTTACTTGACCCTATGATTGTGCATTTTACTGAGTTGAATAGCTATGGGAGGCCCTGTTATACGATATGAACCTGCCACGACAACCCTGCTAAAATTGTATCCAGAAGTCTACCAAATCTTTCAGCAGGCAGGCTGGCTAGGTTATTTTCAGAGGCTCCAGGGATTTGATCAACAACAGTTTCTTCAATTTGCTCGAAATCTTCAACAAGACCATTCTATTGTTCAAGGGGTTCGGATTCCAGTCACAAATGATGATATAGCACAGGTTTTGGGTCTTCCCATCACTGGCATTTGTTGGTTCAGCCGCAAACACATTATTCTTAATGCCCAGTAGGATTTTCTCTTGCCAGGAGAACAAGTTGAGCCTAAAGCCCGAGGTGTTCGACTTAGCTCGTTGCCGCCTCCTTGGCTGAATGTTGCAGAGTTTGTCAAGCACTACCTTACCTGTGAAGGCCGATACCAGGTAGTTTACCAGTATGAATTTGTCTTGTTATCTCATTTACGACATGCTAGACTAGTGAATATTCCTTACTATCTGCTCGAATGTCTTAGAAATATGTCGCATTATTGTAAACAGGCTAAAAATCCCATCATTTCCCTCACCCATCACCGTCTCGTTCAATTACTCATCCAAAAGGGGTTTTCCCAACAAACCCTCTCCTAAACAATCCACCCATAAACCCTCAGGAAGTTGTTGAACATCCTGAAAACCCTCATGAAGAGCAACCACAAAACCTTCCTGACCCTCCAGAAATACCTATTAATCCGCCTACAGATCTAATTGATCCAATTAACCCTCCTACCATACCAAGTCCACCCCACAATTTACAAGAATCATCTACTCCTACTGTTCATATCCTTAGCGATGATTCTGAAGCAGATAAACTTGATAACCCTCCCTGCCCCATCACTGAGGAAAAATCCACTCGCAAAATAAAGAAGAAAACTACTACTTTTCTTTCCTTTTTACCAAAAAAATGAATGAGGGATTCAACCAAAGCCATTACCCTAAACCCCCAACCCATTTTGCTAAAAACCCATACACCTCCACCCTTCTAAATCCCAAAATTTTTACCTGTTCAACCCACGGGCACTGAAACACAAGAACCAGAGACCCAAGGTGCTGCGAAATCATTTTCTTTACATCAAGTAGTTGTCACACAAGAACTAGCTACTCATTCAGTAGCTGTCACACAAGAACCAACTACTCATTTAGTAGCTAAAACACAAGAACCAGCTATAGCTGTTACACAAGAACCAGCTACAGTTGAAACATAAGAACCAGCTGCTAACCTCATTCCTGAAATACAAGAATCAGATGCCCAGGGTTCTGCAACAGTAGTTGTCACACAAGAACCAACTACTCATTCAGTAGTTGTCACACAAGAACTAGCTACTCATTCAGTAATTGAAACACAAGAACTAGCTATAGTTGTTACACAAGAACCAGCTACAGTTGAAACACAAGAACCAACTGCTAACTTTATTCCTGAAATTCAAGAATCACATGCCCAGGGTGCTGCAACACTATTTTCTTTACATCAAGTAGCTGAAACACAAGAATCAGCTGCTGATTTTGTAGCCGCTCCACAAGAACCAGCTACTGAGGTTGTGACCATTACACAAAAACCAGTCACCCCTCTTGATACACCAATGATAGATCAACAACCAGAACCAACAATGGCTTGTCTCTTACAAGAGAATGAGTTTCTAAGATAAGAATTGGAAGCTTACAAGCAAGAGCTGGTAATGGCAAAGGAAGCCTATGACAGGGAACTTAATTTGTATACCTTAGCTTGTGTAGCGGCCATGGCAGAGAAAAACACAAAAGATGATCAGTATAGAGAGTATATGTGCAGCCAATGTGGGGATATTTATGATCAAGCAGGTTACAAAGTGGTTCAAATCCCAATGCCTGTAGCTTCCCCTGCACCTACAACTTTTGCAGTTAAAAAAGAGGAACGCCCTACTATTACACAACAACCAGTAGGACCTTCAAAAATTACAAAAAGAAAAGCTAATCTACAGGAACCCTGGCCTACAACAACTATTAAATCCAAAGCTCCTGTTTTCATTAGTAAAGTTGATCAAACTCTGCCTATTGATGAATCTGACCCTCCTGGCAAGATCAGTACCCCTACTTGTGTGGAACAAGCCACTCAGACTCTACCTCAGCCTACCACTTGCGATGTTGCAACACAAACTCTACATATTGATGAATATGCCCCTCCTGACAAGATTAGTGCCCCTACTTTTGTGGAACAAGCCACTCAGACTCTACCTCAGCCTACCACTTGCGATGCTGAAACAAAAACTCAACCATAGAATGAGCAAGCAATAATGAACAAATGAAAAAAGGAGTCTGCTATTACACAGGACAAAAGTTTGCAGGAGCACAGACTACTTTGAATGAACCACATATATTCAAACTGGGAAGCTTTGGAGCAAACATGCAAAAAATCTCGTGCCCATAAGAAGTTGAATGAGGAGTTAAAAAGCAAATTGATCCTGATGTTCGATTTGGTACAAAAATTGTTGGATTCTAGGAAACCATCCTCAAATTACTCTATTTTCCTTATAGAATGACTTGCATTATTTCAGATAAAATCAATCAAAGAAGGAAGACCCTATGCAGTGTTCAAACCAGAAGATTTTTTTCAAACTTTTGCAGAAGCCTCTACTATTGATCAGCATCTACTATGTGAGGTATATCTTCATAATGAAGCCATTCCTGAAAACAGACAGTTTAATCTTAATCCTCTTGTTGGTGATATCCATATTCGGGCACTCGCCTCCTTCCTTACCAACCAGATTACATGGTAGAATGATTTTCTAGCTGCCAAGCATAATGAAGATAACCGTCTCCTCTAGATATGGCTAGAATCACATAACCCTGCCACCTTTGTTGCAGAATATTATCATTTTTTGAAGAAACCAAGGATGACTCAATACATAAGGCAACTACATGCAACGATACTTCAGAATTGTCAACAATTTATTAAATCCACAAAGACTGCTTCCCTAAAAGAAAATAACATGTTTTGGCAACAATCTTCTGAGAAAAGGTAGGAGCACAATCCCTTTAGTCCTACCAATCTTGCGACAACAATCTTCCGGGTACCTAGTTACATCAAATGTGTCCAGCAATGTGCTGAAAATTAGATAGGTTATCAGTTCCATTTTCCCATTCTATGGATGCCAGCAAAGAAGTATCAAGTTCATCATAGGTTGCCCAAGAAGGTTGAAGCAGCAGCCTGGCAAAGGCTACAACATGTTCAAGGATTCAGAGCCCCAACAGACAGTACTTTCTATAGCTATTGCTTAAGTAATTTGCACGCCCAGAGTCGGTATCCGGATTCTGATTCAGATTGAAGTTGCCTAAGGACATGCAACCTTTTTAGTTGGGGGGGATGTTAGGACCCTATAATGTACCTTTTTGCTCATACTTTTTGTTATCATTACATCCTTCTCTCACTCACATTTAAGCCTACATTATCACCTTAATCTATTTTTCCAAGGTATATAACGTTTCTTCTCTTTGCTATATGTTTAATTTGTTTTACATGTAATTTTACATTACTTTCATACTTAACCATTAATCAGAAACATATAGTTGCTAAAACAGTTTGAAGACTGCAGTTAATATATTGTTGCTACTTGAAGACCACGTTGCTAAAACAGTCAAACAGTACGCAAATCCCGTTGCTAAAACAGTCAAACAGTACGCAAATCTCGTTGCTGAAACAGTGTGTGATTTGCGATGCTGAAACAGTATTCCACATACAACAATAACAAGAAAAGATAACTAAAAGAGTTGTTACACTAGCCGCACCAGTTGTACCTCAAGCCAGCACCATTACAACCATCGTTGTTGCTTGAAGACCATGTTGCTGAAACAATCAAACAGTACGCAAATCTCATTGCTGAAACAGTCTGTGATTTGCAATGCTAAAACAGTATTTCACATACAACAGTAACAAGAAAAGATCATTAAAGAAGCTGTTACACCAACCGCAACAGCTGTACCTCAAGACAGCACCATTACAACCACTGTAACAACATTTAGCTATGGAATATCAGAATATCCTATTCCAACATAGAAGATTAGATCAGACTAAGAATAGAATTTGTATGTACACATGTAATTTTATGCTTAATTGTATTAAGAGGATTCTCCTCTTTAAATAATGGAGAAATCAGAATTAGAGGGAGATTACGAAAGGCTTAGCTAGAAGGGAATTACAGAGAAGGAGTGTGTTCACTTTGGATATTGTAACTTGTCACATTTGACAGATGAGTAAAAGATCATTCTGAGTATTTCTTCTTAGTTCCTTTCATTTTTGGGGAATCTTGTGAGAAGGAGAGGGGCCACCTTCTTCACAAGATTCACCCATTAGTTTTTGTAGTGTGTTAGTATTGTTTTCTATCCATACCTTGTTAAAACTCTGTTTCCACTGATTGTTACATCGTTTTCATACAATTCATTCCTAGGTAATTGTTAATCATTTTGATTGGTAATTATGTTTGCAGAATGAGTTTATGAAAGTGTGATAGTCAGAGACAGATGTTGAAGATTCCTGCTTTGGGGGATAGGGTCATGTTCTCTGTTACATAATAGTTAGTCTTCTTTGCAGTATGTTGAAAGGTTCCTTTTTTCTAGGTTGTTCTTTCTTCATGTAATCCAGGATTCTTCTGATAATTATTTTCCTTTGAATCTTAAACTCTGCAATAGATAGATTGCTTTTACTGTAATTCAAAGTAGAACTTTAGTTTGTTCAAAGCAAGGTGTGATTAGTGTAACTTTTACTAAAACTTTGGATTGCTTTTGAGATTGAGCATATACAGTGTGTGATTGCCTTTGAAATAAACAGACTTCCCTGGGTTGACAATTTATGTAACACTTGATTGTTTTAATTAATAAGCAATTATAGTGACCAATGGATGTTTATTTATACCATTTATTTCACTTCCTTTTAACATTAAGGCCGACCTGACACTTTCTTATTTTGTAATTCTTTTCTTTAATTATCTTTAGGGCCTACATGTACTTCCTTCTTCAATTCACTTTGTCATCTTCAAAAATCCATTTCTCCTCAACCATGAGGATCCACGTGACATGGCACATACCATCGGAAACAACATGATGTATACTATCCATCCATAGGTGTTGTATCTGCATGTGCATTTTCCTTCATGTCCAAATACCTTCATCAATCTTGCGGTCCAAAACCCATGACTAGGGTTGACATCAATGACAACAACCAATCTTCCAACGACATCGACATGTTTAACCACCATAAAGACCTTTCTAGGGTATACCTGGTCACTAGAAGGTGACACTCAACATTATTAGTTTTTGAACATTAAGTATGAGTCTTTGGACCCTATATATGGTAAGAGGAACAAACCTAATAGTTAGGCCATAAAGGGCGTTTCTAGGCTTTTGCGGCCAAGAATGACACCTTTAACCACCACAAATGACCTCTTTAGGGAATCCTTTTCCTCTAACTAGGTATATATGTACCATTAGAATTTTTAGCACTCGGTATGGGTCTTGAGGTCCTCGACATGGTCAAGGGAGTAAACATGAACCTTAGTCCCCTAAAGGAATATTTTAATCATCCATGGCCAACAAAGATGCATCGAACAACCACATATGGCGTCCTTAAGGTATTCTTGGTCAATGATTGGAGATGTTTCTGCCACTAGGTAGTTTTGAGTAGTAAGTGTGTGTTCTAGGGCCTTGAAAATGATCTAGGGAAGAAATCCATGTCTTGAGTCCTAAATAAATATTTGAGGTATCTATAGCCATGATCAATGGCTTGAAGCACCACATTACTACAAGGAGAACACCTTGTAGCAAAGGTTTTGCGGAGGATTTTAGTGTTACAAGATTTGGAAAAAAATTCAAAAAAACCTCTGCTACAACCTCTATTATTTGAAGTAGATATTTTAACAGATGTTCCATATAACTAAAAAAAAATGGCAAATAGAGATTGTAGCAAAGGTTTTTTTCTAGTTCTTTACTATTAAAATGCACCAGTGCACTCTCAGTCAACATTTCCTGGTTCCTACATAACACTAAAAAGAACTGGTGTTCTTATAATTATTATGCACAACTTTCACCTTTTTTGTTGTATACAACATTGATGCTCTTATAATTGTTACACACTGGTTCCACAATGTTTGCATATGAAGCACTGATGTTTTTTAAATATATGTACATATCGATGTTGTTTGAGTTAACGTGTACCCTAGTGCTTGCATAATTTGTACGCACCGGTGCCTATATTACCATGTGCACTAGAGGGTAGTGAAATTTTGAATATTCGAGGTGAGATGTCAATGACATTATTTGTTTTTTAAGATAGAAATTTGTTACCTTATATTAACTGAAATTGAACCAGTACATAGCCATTGTCTTGATGCTAGAGCTTCCAACAAAGGAAACCATCTCTAGCACGAGAACCTGATTTTCAAAAAGAGTTTTCCTAAATGACCAAAATTTAAAATGTTCAAACATAGTGTGTTGTCTATCAAATTTCAACCAAAAAAACCATAAACTGAGACAAAAGAGAGATTCATGGAACATAGATGGAACACCATCACTCTACAGGTTCTCTCTCACTACCATGGGTCTGGAAAGGAGTTGGACACACTCGTATAATTACGCTCTCGACAAGACCACCATGAGGCATCGACCCGAGCTCTGAAGAAAAAAGTTGGTCATAGATTTCCCCAATTTTATTTTCTATCTTCTCCTGACGATATTTTTTCTCATCCATATCCCTGTGAAAGTCAAAGATAAGCTGCAAATGGTCTTCTGAAAAGTGGGTGGGCCATTCTTCCATTCTCTACCAGGAATTTTTCTCACTTTGTTATGGAGTGCTTTCATTCTCATTTCCCTTATACTCCTCAGAGTTAGGATCTATGTGCTACTCATTTTCATTAAGAGGTTATTTGGGAGCCTCCTCATTGATTTTAGGAAGCTCTTGCTCTACAATTGTATAACTCCAAAATTCATCCTCAAGTCAAGATCCAATCTAATGAAGAGATCTTGTAAGATTTATAAGGCCTTCCACGTTCATGAGGCTGAGAGACCAGCTATGGACAAATAATACTAGTATAACTTAGAATACCTGGATAGATCTCAGTAGAACTGAGAAAAAATACTTAGTCCCAACCTGTGGGATAATTATTTATGAGATTTTTCCCTGTGACCTTGGGTCATGTCACAACAAAACCTGGTCGTATTCAAAAGACAAACCCTACCCTCACACATACAAACTGGTAATCAAATAACTACTTTTGGAAGAGAGAAGAGAAGAGTTCACACCTTGTATCCTATCGTTTGATGGAGTTCATCACTATGGAACTTTGATTCACTCTTGATCTTTGGTAGTATCAACATGCAAAAGTAGATAAAGTCTATGCTGCCACCAAGTAGTTATGAAAACAATTCATACATGTAATAAGAAAATTCATTTATGTAAAGAAAGTAAGCATATACAAATAGATTGAACAATATTACACAAATATGGAGCGAAAAATAACTCTTTTATTGAAAATAGTATAAGTAGGTAGTTACAACCTGACTCTAACTTCTGGAACTACCTCGAAGCCAACTTCCCAGGTTCCTTCGTTGGTCCTTGAAGCATCAAATCTGCACGATAAATCTTCCTTGGATAACCCAAAAGGGATAGGAACACACCTAAATTCATATATAGGGGGGGACTAAATGTTATAAAATTAGTTTCCAAAACAAGGATACCACTCAGAGTATCAGGGAATGAGGGAATCTTGCAAAACTGTCAGCATAACCTTGCACCAAGGATGTCCTCCTCACGCATGCCCTCATAGGTTCTTTTATACTATCCTCAAGAGGTTAAGGTGGTTGAATTCCATTGTGTATGGGCCAAGCGAAGTTTGGGAATGAGCCCGACCGAAAAACCCACCTAAATATGTGGAATATTTATATTTTTTCATAATTTTTAGGGCATCCACGAGTTGCAAACTAGCAAGGCACAAACATCTTCATTTTTCACATGGGTGACTCACAGATGGAATTTTTGTTTTTGTTTTTTAGGTGATTTTGATGAAGGAGTATGGGATTTAAGTTTGCAATCTAGGGAAAAGGACTAATCCATCTCAAAAATGCATTAATTTATATGGAAATTTGTGGTATAGTATATTCCCCCTAATGTGTGAGGTAAGAAGGGAAATTGATGGCCGAAATACATTATAACTTTGAGAGGCAAGGATGCATTGAAGTAGATCCAATGAAGGTTCCCGAATAATTTATCCAAGAATAGAAACCATCAATAGAGATCAAGTAACAATATTTTCTTCCTGAGTTGGGCATACCCATGCTTAGGAGTAATGTAAGCATGGATGCCAAATCAAGTACACTGTGGATCCATGTGATACATATAAAGTAGAAATTATGGTCACAAGGAATACACAATGGATCCATGCAAAAAGTAGATCATATCCACACATGGATACACAATGGAGCTATGTCTTGAAATCAAAATCAGAGGATATCTGGAACCAATGGAGTGAAAAAAATGATCCTTTGGAAGTACCAATGTCTGAGGGGTGGTACAATATATGTCGAGTAGGAGGAAAAAATACTTGATGATCTTACTTCACCTAAAGTCTTCAAAACGATCTATCATGTTACGAGTCTACACCATGTGAATAGATGTGTTGGGGTCGAACATAGTGAAACATCGTTTGATTATCAACCAATGATTTATACTGTTCAAAAATTCGAGACGACCTACAAATGATGATAATGGGTATCAAGATACCATGGTACAATCTAACAAGTGTTAATAAATGAATTGGTGTCAAACACCTGGTATAATCTATCGATCATGGGGCATTGATGTATTCCCACTATCAATAGCAAGGGAACCTCCCACTGATGGTTGCAAGCCCCAATGTACCACAAATAAATCTAGATCCATGTGTTGAAGTCTATAGGAAGAGATTTGTTGGAAGGAATGCATTAAGGAATCCTCCATCATCCAACATCAGGGGTAGAAGAAGGTCAAAGATTTGGAAGGACTCGAAAAAACAGATTGTAAGGACTACACCGACGTACGACTCGGGCATTCACTAGATGGAATAACACACGATAAAGACTCTTGGAATATTATCCAATGATAAATACTACTGAAAACAACGGGGAATCCATGAATGGGGTCAAATGGAAACCAAAGTACCACATGAATTCCTATGTGTGATGATTATTATTGATGTTGAACACAAGGGAAACCACTTAGACAATGAACAATGATAGCTTGTGAGTTGTTGAGTGTAAGGTCACCTATCAATGATGGAAATAGGTCCAGGGTGTAACTCTGGGTCATCCTCTCAGAGAAATGTGTCGGAGTCGATAAGAGTAGATCCACCAACAAGAAGTCAATGGGGACCTTATATACTAGCATGAGTGAAGGACAAAGATACTTGTGAGATTGAGACATACTTGACCAACACGAGAAGGATGACTCAGAAGGTCAAGTATTTTTTACAAAGTGGTCGACTCGGGATGAAACTTCCCTTGAACAAAAGCATGACACATTATGTGACTTAGGTAGCATGAATTACAAACTCAGATACATCTATGATACAGGAGGCATCAATAGACGCTCCATATGACTAGAAGAATAACCAACATAGGAGATTATCCTCAATAATGAAAAAAAGTCTCTTAAATCCATACTAAACCCAAAGTATTGAGATACTATGTTAGAGACCTAACCTACCTAACCCCTCAAGTGGGTAGAATAATATATTTCCATGTAATAAAAGTCAATATTAATAAGGCCTAGCAAGAAGGAGGAATGAGTCAATTGTAAGAAGACCTAATAGAAGCTTCTGCTTCTAGAAGGATCTTCCTCTAGATTGTTCTTTTGGATAGATGGATTTAATATAAATAAGAGTAGAGGGTATGATAATTTTTGTCTTGGATATTATTGTAATAGAGCTCTGCTCTACTGGAGTTTTCTCCCTCGAAGAGGCAAGTGAACATTTCTATCATTAATCAAGGTGCTCTTTCTGGTATTATTCTAGTATTATTCTAGTATTGATCTGGTTATATCATTATTGTTACGCCATTTCTAGATAAAATATTTATGTTTTGCATACTATTCTATATTTGGAATACTACAAGTGGTATCAGACCACTTTCCTTAGAAGAAAATTGTGGGCTATTTTTTTTAGGGTAGAGACGTATTCTGGCATCTTAAAGCTACAGATATTTGTCATTACATGCATAAACCCGTAGCCGGGGAGTAATACACGTAGGAAATACAAGAGGTACTCAAGTGCACATCTATTGGCCACCCTTGTAACCCTTGTTCATACCCCTTCAAGTGGTAGTGCATTAGACAACAACTATATATGGATCGTCCTCGATCTCCTAAATCCCTCCATAGATAAACCGATGGGTCGCTTGACTGTTATAGTTCCATCGAGAACAAAACTCGGGAAAACACTCTATAGTACCTAGTAGTCGGGTAGTACGGCTAAGGGAACGATCTAGCCTCCTTAGTTGGTGTGCCCTAAGATATTGGGACGAGTATTACTTTTGGACCCCACATGTATATCATAGAGATATAGCATAGGGAAAACCCTTGTCTGTAGAAACCCTAAATACCCTAACCCTTGGGACAGAAACAAAAACAGAATAGAAACTATCTATTGTCGTGCAACTGTACCTTCTGCATTCTGGTTGCAAAATTACTACACAATTCTTCATGTTAAGTATTTGGGCATTTCGTCAATGCAGTATTATTCAAGCCAGAGTAAAACTCTGCAGGAGTTTAAAAAAAAGAGTATAGTGGTCCCGTCAACATACTTAATTGGGACCTATCCCATTGGATTCCCCTTTTCTCCCTGGTCGCAGCCATACCTTTCATTTTTAATCCTTTTTTTTTCAGTGGACCCAGACCCTTCTCAGCTTCCCTATTTTTCCCCTTATTCCATTATATTTCCCTTATCGCCCTGATCGTCGTGGTACCTATCACTTATAAGTCTTTTTTTGTGGTCCTACCCACCCATTTTTCCTTACCCTCACTTCCCCTCTCCAAATGGCCACCACTCGCAACCAAGACCTACAAGATTCCATCAATCAAGTGTCATCTGAGATTGTCTCTACCAATTCCCTCCTTACACAATTCAAGACCCAAGTCGAGCACAAATTTGACACCATGGAATCCAACTTCATGAACCAATTTAAAACCCTCCAATCTGTTGTCAACCAGTTGTTGAACCACCCTTCGGGTCCTTCCTCCTCGGACCAACCTGATGCTGCTAATTCCTCTCATTCTCTGCATTTTCAATCCAAATCCTTTCAGCGTGACCCTCATCTTCCCCACATCGAGGTCAATATATTTGATGGCTCCGATCCTACGGTTGGGTCACTCAAATGGAGCATTATTTTTATTTGCATGGTATTACTGATAGTTGGCCAAACTTCACTATGTTGTCCTCTATCTAGATCCTTAACGATGGCAATGGTGGCAATGGTGTAAACATTCACGTCATGTGTATATTTACTAGGCCCATTTTTTTGCAGAGCTCTATGACCGCTTTGACACTGATACCCACTGTCTCGGTCGTTTGACCAATTTGAAACAGTCAAGCACAGAGGAAGACTTTATAATTTCTTTTGAGCATTTGGCCTTTTGAACTGAGGGTATGTTAGATGCTTTCTTTCATGAATTATTTATCAGTGGCCTAAAATATGAAATCCAATCTCGGGTTCTCATGGCCCACCCTCAAACTTGGTTGGAAGCTACTAAATGTGCTAAAGAGGCCTGATAAGTTGTTTTTTCCCAGAAAAAAAAAAACCTCTTTTGTTCCTCACCCCTGACCCATTAATCCTAACCCCCCTGTCACTCACCTCAAGGTCTAGAAATTAACTAGGGATGAAATGGTTGAATGCCAACTGAAGGGTCTTTTCTATAATTGTGATGAAAAATATTTTCCAGGGAATAAGTGTAAAAAACAAAAACTTTTTATGGACATTTCCGAAGATGTTCTCGATGAAGATGTGACAGTTCCACTTGTTGAAGAGCCCTCCCTTCCCAATGCTACCCAGGAGCCTACTGGCCCACCTGAAGTTGAACCACTCATTTCTTTACATGCACTCACCGACTTCTCTTCTTCACAAACCCTTAAGTCGATTAGCTATATTAAGAATTGGAAAGTCCTCATCCTTGTTGACAGTGGTAGCACCCACAATTTTATTCATCATCGCATTGACCAAGAAACCAATTGTTATATTCTTGCTGTCAATGATTTTCAAATAATTATAGCCAATGTTGGGTCCATGAAATGTGGTGGGCATTGTGAAAATGTATGTCTTCAAATTGGACATTACCACCTGAAATCTCATATGTTTTCCATTGAAATGGGCGATTGTGACATTGTGCTAGGTTTTGAATGGTTACACACTTTGGTTCCCATTCTTATTTTTTTTAAGGAATTAACCATTCACTTCCAACAGGAGGGACAAAGGTATCACTTCCAAGGTCTCACAGCTGGTTCTCCTGAGATCATCAGTTCCCATCGCATGGAAAATCTCCACAAGAAATGTCACTTTAGTATTATTACTCAACTCCATTCTATTCACGCGGTTGAGACACCCTCTATGCATCCTGACCTCTAAGCTATTCTCTCCAAAGACCAAGATTTTGTTTCCACTTCTCAGAGACTTCCGCTTTCTCGTGGTCTTCATGATCATTCCATACCCCTTGTTCCTAGCAGTCTTCCTCCCAATGTTCTCCATTATCGTCACCCCTTTGCCAAAAATAATTAAATTGAGAAAATAGTGTAGGAATTGCTACAAGCAGGTGTTATCCACCCTAATACCATCCCTTATTCTTCTCCTATGGTCATGGTACTTAAGAAAGAAGATACTTGGCGCATGTGTCCTGACTTTCATGCCCTCAATAAAATCACCATCAAGGACAAGTTTCCCATTCCTGTCATTGATGATCTCTTAGATGAGTTGAGTGGTGCTCAATATTTCACTAAACTTGATCTGTGTTCTGGCTACCACTAGATACGTATGCAAGATGCTAACATCCCCAAGAATAACTTTTGAACTCATGAGGGTCACTATGAGTTCTTGGTCATTCCCTTTGGCCTGTGTAATGCCCCCTCCACCTTCCAAAGCATCGTGAATCATGTCTTCCATCCTTTTCTCCATCATTTTGTCTTAGTTTTGTTTGATGATATTCTCATCTATAGTAAAACTTGGCAATCCCATCTTTCCCACATGGATCAATTTCTTCACCGACTCTCTCTCACCATCAAATTTTCCTCAAACACTCTAAATGTTCCTTTGGTGCCTTGGAAGTCGAGTACTTGGGTCATATTGTTGGAAAGGCTAGTGTCTGGGTGGATCCTAATAAGATTGAAGCAATCGAGGATTGGCCTCTCCCCAAGAATATCAAGAGCTTGTGTGGTTTTTTGGGTTTAACAGACTATTATCGCAAGTTTGTTCAAAATTATGGAAAGATTGCAGCACCTCTCACTGCTCTACTTAAAAATAATTCGTTCACTTGGACTCTCGCAACTGGTCTGGCCTTTCAAGCATTGAAGGAGGATATGTGCACTACTCCAGTATTGGCCCTTCTTGATTTCACAAAGACATTTGTCCTGGAATGTGATGCCTCCAGGAGAAGAATTGAAGAAATCCTTATGCAAGAGGGCATACCTTTGGCCTTTATCATCAAACAATTGTCAGAACTCCATTTGGGCCAATAAATCTATGAAAATGAAATGTTGGATATTCTGCATGCAGTGGATCTCTGATTCCCTTATCTCTTGGGGAAATGCTTCCAAATTAAGACAGATCATGAAAGACTCAAGTATTCTATGGAGCAACGACCTTCCTCTCAAGAGAAACAAAAATGGGTAACTAAGCTCTTTGGATATGATTATGAGATCATTTACAATAAAGGTCAATAAAATGAGGTTGTTGATGCTCTTTCTCGAAAATATGAAGATGAAGGGTCCTTGTTCTCCCTATCCTTCATTGTACCCTATTGGCTCTAAGATGTTATCCAGGAATGGCTAAAAGTCCTAAAACTTTGCATCTAATCCAACAATTGCAAGACAATTCTCCAATTTACCCAAGGTACTCTTGGCACAATGATGAGCTTCGCTACAAAGGTCATTTGTGTTTAAGTAAACAGTCACAACTTAAATCCACGGTGCTTTTTGAGCTTCATGCTACTCCCACAACTGAGCACCCAGGGTTTACCAAAACCTATGACAAGGTCAAATGTTCTTTTTTCTGGGATGGTATGAAAAAGGACGTTCACACTTTTGTGGAAGAATGTGATGTTTGTCAACGTAAAAAGGGAGAAAAAATCAAATACCCTGGCACACTCCAACCGATTCTGATTCCACCCACTATTTGGAGGGATATCTCTATGGATTTGATTATGGGATTACCTAAATCAGACAATAATCCAGTCATCATGGTGGTAGTTGATCATATTTCCAAGTATGGTCATTTCTATGCTCTTCAACATCTATTTATTTCATCAAATCTGGCTCAACGTTTCATGGATTATATCTTCAAGCTTCATGGCATGCCTCATTCTATTGTTTATGATCGAGACCCCACTTTCACCAGCAATTTTTGGCAAGAACTGTTCAGGATACAAGGCACCCAATTTCATCTCATCACCGCCTATCATCCTCAGATTCATGGTCAAACTGAAGTTGTCAACAAGTGTTTGGAGACTTATTTGAGGTATTTTGCCTATGAAAGGAAAAATCAATGGGCTCAATGGTTACCATTAGCTAAGTGGTGGTACAACACTTCTTACCATACAACTACTCGCATGACTCCTTTTGAAGAAGTATATGGACAAAATTCACCTTCCATTCTCTCCTACATGCCAGGTGTCTTGAAGGTTCAGGTAGTTGACCAAACACTTATAGTTTGAGAACCTATTCTCCGTACCCTCAAAGAGAATTTGGTCATGGCTCAAAATCACATGAACATTGTCAGAATATGGCACCCAAATTTTATGGTCCTTATACAATTCTCAAGTGCATGGGATAGGTGGCCTATCAGTTAGCTTTTCCTAGTTCTTCTAAGATACATCTTTTTTTTCATGTCTCCTTCTTAAAGAAGGTGATTGGAACTAAGTTCCAAACTCAAACCAGCCTTCCTGATTTGGATAAAGAAGGATCCATCTGGTTGTAGCCACAAGCAGTTTTGGACCAGCGTGAGCGTCGTCTTCGTCAGCGCACCATCAAGGAAGTGTTAGTCTAGTGGAAAGATACAACTCCCGTAGATTCCACCTGAGAGCCAACTAACATTCTACAACAATTTCCTCATCTCAAGCCTTGAGGACAAGGTTGTGTTAAAGGGGGGGGGCATGCTAGGGACCTAGCCTACCTAACCCCTCAAGTGGGTAGAATAATATATTTCCATGTAATAAAGGTCAATATTAATAAGGCCTAGCAATAAGGAGGAATAAGTCAATTGTAAGAAGACCTAATAGAAGCTTCCACTTCTAGAAGGATATTCCTCTAGATTGTTCTTTTGGATAGATAGATTTAGTATAAATAAGAGTAGAGGGTATGAAAAGTTTTGTCTTGGATATTATTGTAATAGATCTATGATCTGCTAGAAGTTTCCCCCTCGAAGAGGCAAGTCAACATTTCTATCATTAATCAATGTGCTCTTTTTGGTATTACTCTGGTATTGTTCCAGTATTGTTCTAGTTATATCATTGTTGTTCTGCCATTTCTAGCTAAAATATTTTTTTTTCTACATACTATTCTATATATGGAATACTAGATACTAACACAAAGATTGTTCTTTGTTCAAGGGTGACAAGATTGCTTCCAACAAAAATAGGTACATGCTTTCCCCCCTTCTTTTTGGTTTATTTATTTATTTTTTATCTTTTTCATGTTATTAAATCATGAAAAAATAAAATAATGCTATAGTAAAGTGGAGGAAACGAGTTTCGTGGGAAAGAAAACTAATTCCAGAGTGCAAGGAGCATACCTATTCTCAATGCAAGGAAGCATGTGTAGGATAAGGACACTCAGGGGAATTTCTCCTTCAGGGATAAAGGTGTCAAGTCGCAAAGGAATAAATTGCAAGGCTAGAAGAATACATAAGAAAATGGTCCAACAAAAGCAAGTTGAAGATGGAATTAGGACTAGAAGCACAAGCGACTAATATGCAATATATTTACAACTCAAAAAAAGTTTGGAATCCCTGTGAGTAAGTTAGAAAAAAAAATATTGAGAAGAAGATATGTAGCTTCAATGCAAAGTCATGGGGGGTACTAAATAGGACTCTCGAGCCTATGAAATCATTTCAGCATGGGAGCCAAATTGAGAACAAGGTTTCAACCATGGTACCCATGAATGGTAGGCTCTACTGCATGAATTATGACACTTCTAAACAATAGAGAAGGTTCCATGTCACAACTCAGTGGGGTCGATCCTAAGGAAAAATGAAACAAGAAATGGATAATGAAAAAATGCAAGGAGGGGAAAATATAACGTATATGCCAATTTTGAGATCATTACCTGTCAAAATGGATCGACATGGAAGAAAAGGTACCAAATAAGTCTAATATAGAAACCTTTGATAAAAACAAGTATTATGGGATACAGAACTTGAAAAAAATAAACCTTAAAAGAAGAATATGTACATAGAAACACATAGCCTTACGACTTATGAATTGTAGTGCTCCAAGTAGAGCCCATTGCTAGGATCAAACCAAGGGTTTATTTGGTAACAAACCTATAAATTTTCTAGTTCAGGAAGAGGTCGAAAATCCATAATCATAGTTTCAAGGATAGCCTCATTAGAAGAAATCTCAACATCCATGACACCAAGGCTCGACAACTCAAAAATAATAGGGATTGATGTCTTACAAACAACAAGATAAGACTCAAGAGGAAAAACACAATCCCTTGGAATAAAAGGGGGAAATGAAGGATCACATGCCCCCATTGGATACAACACCTAATTAATTGTCGAGACCTTGTATCAAGAAGGAAAACATGAGTGTAAAGAATCCTTCTAAGAAGAAATTGAACACCAAGGATATGATGCCACATAATTCACCCATTGTGGGGAAAATTCTACTTGAACACTAGGAAAACATAGAGGGGAAAATGAAGTTGAACTCGAACTAGGATGATGATTATCAAATGAAAGATGATCAATAGTGATAATTCTTCTGTTTTGAGGGAAAGGCATCACATGAAACAATGTAGACACCACATCCTTAATAACATAAACATAATCATTCCCAATAAGCATATTAAAGTCTAAAGTATCTAGCACCACTAATATATCGACTATAATAGTCTTACCACCTATCATGATAGGAAAATGCTAAATAATCCCCTGACATTCACTAGGTTTTTTGTCGAAATCCAGTAACTCACTGGTAGATGACACAAGCTTGGGAGAACCCAACACATGCCAAGCTGAGGAGGATAAAATACTTGCAGAGGATCCTTCATCTACAATACATTGACGAGCTCCTTTCAACATAGGTTCAACCAGAACCACTATCTAGAAAGGTGCAAAAGAATGAAGGAAAGGATCAAAAAGATCATTCCAATCAAATAAAACCATCCTAGGACTTGGAGGGAGCGTACTTGAAGAGAGTGCAATTCCCCCTTGTTCATAAGGTACTGAACTGGAAATTTTAAGGACATATTCGAAAGATGCATCACTCCCTGAAAGAAGAGTGGTATCAACCAAATATTAAATTGACTCGACCACTTTGGAAGATTGGTCACTCTCCAAGAGAAGAGTGGGATCGACCGAAGATTTCATCGACTCTATCACTTCATCAAGGACTGATTGAATAAGATGCAATACAACATGATCAAGAGATGCATCAACCCCCAAAACAAGATTGATATCGGTCGAATGTAGGATCAACACAATCACTTCATCAACCAATGATTGATTAGACTGTTAGGAAACCTAATATGACACAGAACTAGAAGGGCCTTCAGAGAAAGACCACGCTCTTCGTACCATGACAATATCAGGGCACAAACGAGTAAGGTGATCTCCTTTACAAAGTTTACAAGGGAACTTGTGCGTATGTCCTATACTTCTAGGCTTATCTACCATATCAATTCACCCAGTGTGACTTGCAATGACCAGTGACATGCTCCCAACATGACTTGCAAAGGCTAGTATTTGATCTCCAACATGACTTGCAGAGGTTGGTGACATTTTTCCAGTATGCTAGAAGTGACTAGACTCATTCCCCTAGCATGACTTGTAGGGGATGGTTACTTGTATTCAACATGACTCACAGAGGTTGGTGACTTTATGACAATATGACTAGCAATGACTGGACTTTTTCTCCTAGCATGACCCACAGAGGTTGGTTGCTTGACCCTAGCATTACTATAAGAGGTTGGAAACATGTCTCCAACATGACTAGAAAAGGTTGGTGACACGAATCCAACATGACTCACATAGGTTGGTGACTCAATGCTAGTATGACTAAAAGTGACTAAATGTTTACTTCTAGCATGACTTGAAAATGTCGGTTTCTTGCCCCTAGCATGACTCATAGAGGCTAGTGACAGGTCCCCAACATGATTAATAGAGGTTGGTGAAATATTTTTCTTACTCTTCCTCTTCCTCTTCCTTTTATATTTCTAATTACTAGTAGCTAGACTTTCACCAGAAGAGGGATAAGGAGAAGTAGTATACATAATAGATGTAGAAGGAAAAGTATCAACATCCATACAATGCCTATGACATAAATTTCTTATCTGATAATCATCGATAGCATTCAAGACATTCTGAGTGGTCCAAAACCAAACCAATAGTCCTACATTCAACCCAAGAATGTTCAAAATTGCCATCAAGGGGGAACCAATGTTTCCAAAGAATGGAAAAGCACAAGAATTCCCTTGGGTAGGGATCCCTTGGTCGGTATCCTCAAGAAATTTGGCCATAAATTTATTATGCATAGGTTTGTTCCTTGCGGGATTGTTCATGTCCATAAAATTATCATACACCGACTCTGATGAACCAGTGGTATAAAAACCCACGACTTCTAGGAGGCGGCTCCATACTTTCAAAAGAAATAACAAGGGTCCTTGTCGACTAGTGGAGCGGTTGTTAGAACACCTTGAATCAACAATAGAAAAGTGATGATACTGACACAACCTAAGGCCAACAATACAAATCATCACTCCACTAAAACGTATTAAGAGAAACATTGCAAGCAAACAAATTTTCCATATCTTCAGCTTGGATGGATAAGATCACGAGTCCAAATAAATGAAAAAGTGGAAAGGGACCTTATGAATGGAAGAACGATTTGATTAAGTCCGGTGGATCAACGAACAAAGGAGTGAGAAGTAGTTATCCTAACCTCCATTATCCAGCCTTATCCAGTGGAAGTACGAATGCTTCATGGGGCACCCTCCAGTTGTACTAAAAAGTGTGATACAAAATCTTCTCCAGGTACCACAACAAACCCCCACATTCACCTCTGAGATCCCTAGGAAAAGAAACTAAGGTCGCCAAATCACAATTTGCATCCAAGGGGTACAATACTCGATAATCGAGATTGAACATATGAGTAGGGTAACTGAGCCTGAAACTCTTCCAGAGGACTGTCATCGGATGGGTTAGTATCACTTTAGGAAAATCCCCCAATATACGATCTCTCCACTAGGCTCAGTTCATCTTTGGAGGGGATATCTCCTCGGAAATCCTTTACGTGACCTCGTGTTCATTTTTCAATTAATTTATAAATGACTTCTAATTTTTTCTTTTGTGTCTTCTAGGTTATCCAAAGAATCATAGGGACATGAAGGATCGTCAATAAGAGAAACAATGTTTTTCAACACCACCTAATGATTCTAAAAAAGATGGGCTCGGTATGGCATTGATA
This sequence comes from Picea engelmannii, assembly GCA_009831015.1. NCBI lineage: Eukaryota > Viridiplantae > Streptophyta > Pinopsida > Pinales > Pinaceae > Picea > Picea engelmannii. The sequence goes on along the minus strand of ML798027.1, from coordinate 173,609 downwards.
AGTGTCTATAGTTAATTTGTAAATTTATATTTTAACCTCATATAATGGATTATTCAATTACTTCATGTGCTCATTTATTTAATTAGGTCATGTGCTAATTTATTCTCCCACATAGTCTTTTTCAATTAGGTCATGTGGTCATTTAATGTCAATAAGAGAGTCTAAAAGACTAATAATGAACCCCATAACACTAGTTATCATGGAGAAATATATGTTGTAATAAAACTTGAAAATAGGAACAATGTACTTCACCATGCAATAGTTTTGTAACAACAATTAATAAATGATATTAATTTAGTGAAATGTTGTAACATCCCTAGTTTTAATTCCCACAAATTATAATGTAATTGTGTAATTATCGTTTAGTCTGGTGGGTTGATATATTTGGGGAAAGGACCCTATATTGATAAATATGGTTGAGGGTCGAATTGTTTTATATATATTGAAATAATTATTAAAAATAATGATTGTTGGTTGTGATACGAGAGGGACAATAATGATGGGGGGTTATGATTCCACAAGAGAGGGGGGAAAGGAGGGATCCAAATGGAACCCATGTCATTTCCTAAGTTAATGTAAATTTACCATATAATCCTCCCCTTGACATATTAGACACTCAATAATTGAATTCTTGTAAGAGGGTGGGTGTGAGAAGTCACGTCCCATAGTTATTGGGAGCATGGGAATGATTTTTATTGATATTTGGAACATATCTCCTTGTGGACTCATAGCCTCATCTCGGGGATGGATTTTTGTTGATATTTGGTGTTAAGCCCTAATATTGGCTCATTACCCCTTAATTGGGGAATATTATATTAGTAATGTTATTTTATTTATGTCGGCTTTAGGCCATTAGTTGTAATTATACCTCCTAGTCTCCTATATATACCAAGGAGACAATTTCATTTTGAATCATCTTGTACTTGAACATTTAAGTGGGGTAAAAGGAG
>ML798027.1:141302-163435 GCA_009831015.1 Picea engelmannii | reverse complement strand
TCTTGTACTTGAACATTTAAGTGGGGTAAAAGGAGGTTGCCCCCTCGAAGAGGCTTATTATCTGAAATTATCTCTTTTTCAAGGCATTGAGTACTTTTTCTGAGGTTTTTCTATGCTATATTGATATTTGGTTCTTAACATTTGGAACAAAAGTTCCTATGGTTGGGAGGAACGTCCTTCGTACGTAGCCAGTTGGTTATTATTATTATTATTATTATTATACACACACACAGTTAAGTCTTTTCTTATGTTTATTATGTTATTTCACTGTGTAAATGATTTTACATGAATGTTGTGTATTTTTTTTATTTTCTTGAACAATTTCATTCATGGGTTTATATTATGTTGTAGTTGCATGAGTTAGTTGTAATGTTGTGTGCATGTATATTTTTAAATGGTATCAAGTTATGCTAAGTCATTTTTTAGTAAGTAGACTTATCTAGGAGGATGGATATGTTGCAAATGAAATGGAATATGTGTGTTAAATGCCAAGGAAAAATATGATAAACCATAGAGCATTGTTTCTACAATAAAACGTTTAATAAGGAAAATGATACTTTAGTAGTGATAGTTTTATAACATCAAGGAAACTTGCTTCAACTCAACAATTTAACCATGGAAATTATGCCCAATACCAAGTAGAATGCATTGAAAATGACAACTTCATTAGAATCAAAACAATCCAACCTATAGGTTCGAACAATATGTTTTTCTTCATATCAATATCTAGTGCCATGCAACCCTTGCAAATTTATTCTCTCAAAGACTAATTCAAATTTTCACCATTTGTTAGTGATAAAACCCCTCCCCTAGCATTATTCATGAAGCAATAACCCTAGTATATGGCTTCTTCCTTTTCACATAATAGTACTCACTATATTTTGTGCCTACCTCCCACACCTCCTTGAAAATATACCAAACTCCCTACAAGATAGAGCTTAAATCCCCACCATCTCATCATGCTTCAAACATCCCATTAAACACCATCTATTAGAGAAACCAATTGCTTCAATATAGACAACCTTTTTATTATCAACATTACCCAATTCTCTATCGATAGTTTATCCAAAATATTTACCAAGAGTGTGTGTCATACATATTATTTCCACCCTTTTTCATAAAGTGAAACACATTTTCATGGTTCAACCCTTACCCTACCTCAATGGTTTTCTATAATGTCTAGTTTTGTGGTCATTTTATGTGCTCAAGAACACCACATTGTGTTTAGTTTACATTTTTCCAAAACAATTCCTACCCAACATAAGAGTAAACCTAGGTTTTGGAAAATGGAAGTTCATCACAAAAAATATGGAAAATAAAACTAAAATATACACTATGAAGGTTAAATTCCTTTACATTAGAGAATAATTAGTTATTTATTTTCTTCTTATGAATGAAATGGATAAAATGTGGAAAATAGAGAACAATAAAATACAATCACACACCATCCACAAAATAACACACACATTTTCTCTAGGAAACCCTTACGAGAGAAAACCTAGCTAGAAGGTGAGCACGCTCTTCTCTCTTTTCTCTGGTATGGAAAAAATTAAAGTACAAAGGAGAAGATACTCTCTATAAAGTTACCTAAGACCTATGTCCTGTTAGGATACAACAGAAGATTAACCTCCTCTGTTATTATCTCTAATTTTCCCACTTCTAGTTGTTCTACTCTACTATGGAACAAAATACAATAAAATAGAATGGAACCCCTTCTTCTCCTAGAGGTCCAATATATAACATAGCCCGCTCATCATCTAGGGTTAGGGAATTGACTTCTTAAACGATCAATTAGTGATCAGGTTTGTACCTTCTATAATTTTCTTATAAAATATACTACATGGCTATCCCCACACTTTTAAGTAATGGAGGCTAACATGGCATGCACTCGCACCATGGTGATAAATACAATAGGTCAACTTGCAGGAGGCATAAAGTTCACATACAAACTCTGATTAGGGTGATTATTTCATCGTTGGAAAGTTCTTGGTGTGTAGAATATAGACGGTATCTCCATAGTCAAGTTTGCACCATAAAAAGTGTCATTTGATGCCTCAAAATGGCTCTAGAATATTTCAAATGGTTTTTTCGACCAAAATTTCCAAATTTGGACCAATCGCTAAAATGGATATACAAGTTGATTCCTCCCAGTTTTTCACACATAAAGCATCAATAAATATGAAACATAATATAATTATGCAATCCATATACCTCCCCATTTAGGGAGGCTTTTGGTCCCCAAAATATTTATTGAATGAGGTGGAGAAACTTTTACTCTACCTTCTCCTTGGAGTATGTGCCTCTTTGCTTTTCCTGTAAATTTTCCTTTCAACCCATTACACCAAATATCATGCTACCCCTATGTTGTAGCTCTGGACCACTTCTGTAAAATTGTGTCCTATGCCAACTCTACCTGTGCATCTGGTGTTAAATCCTCTATGGAAGGTAGGAACTTCTCATCCTCCTGATCCAACATGTAGGACTCATAGAGTTTTAGACTATTCACATTCAGTACTGAGTAATTGTGCATGTATGCGGGTAGACTAAGTCTGTAGGTGTTATCATCCAAATTTTCCAATACCTCAAAAGGACCATACTGCAGAGTCTTGGTATTCTTACTAGGACCCTGTAGTCTTTCCTTATTCAGTTGTAACCATACTTTGTCTCACAGTCTAAATGTTCTCTATGTTTTGTGTTGGTCATGTCTATCCTTGAACTTTTCTTGTGACTTATTCATCATCTCATATACTTGCAAATGGATATTCTTGATCTTCTCAAAAAACAAATCTTCTTTTAATGCATCTCCTGTGAGGTCCTCCCTCACTCCTCCTTGTTTTCCATATACAACATCTAAGGGTGAAGATGGAAATTATCCAAAGAAAGTTTCAAAAGGTGACTTAATAGTAGAAGTGTGGACTTCTCTGTTATAAGAGTCTTGTATATAGATAAAATTTTCATCCCAAGTATTTTGATGCTTCTGATTGTAACCCTTCAAAAGTTGCACCAAATTCATCTTGACTTTTTTTGTCTACCCATCTATTTGTGGATGGAATGATATAGAACTCTTGATCTTTGAGTCCATCTTGTCCCACAATGTAGCCCATAATGCAATGAGAAATATGGTGTCCCTATAGGATATGATGCTCCTTGGTATACCTAAATTGCACCCATACCTATTCAAAGAACACATTTTCTACTTCCTATCCCTTGATGGTCTTTTTACAAGGAATGCAATTACACATTTTTCTGAACATGTCAACTACCACAAATATATAGTCATGTCTCTTCCTATTTTTTGGTAAACCTCCCATAAAATCCATTGAAATACTTTCCCAAGGTCGAGTGGGTACAATTAAGGGATGGTATATACCTTTGTTCCTTTTATTGGGCTTGTTGGTACAACACAATATACATACTCTAATATACCATGATACATATTCTTGCATTTTGAGCTAATACACATATCTCTGCAAGATGACAACTTTTTTCCCAACACCAAATGTTCTGCAACCTTGCAGGCACAAGCCTCTCTTATAAGTTGAAATCTTTCACCTTTAGGAACACATATCTTGTCGAGCTTATCGAGTAAACAATTTTGGAAGTGATAGTCATCCCAATTGTCACCTTATTCTATATGATTTTTTACCTATAGCTATAGAAGCACCTCCTTGAAGTCCTCATCTTCTATGTATGGATATTTATACGCATCATGGGTTAAAGAATCCATGTGCACCAAAGTTCCCAAAGTTGTGATTTTGTATGTGGGTGGTTGTGAAAGCATGTCCACCAATTTTATTGTTCTACCATTCTTATACTTTATGACCAAATGAAACTATTGTAAGAACCCCATCCATTTGTAGTGCCTAGTTTGTTGTAACTTACTATGGGCCTACAAATATTGGAGTGGTTTGTGATCTATATGGATGATGGTATCCTTTCCCATCAAATAGTTATTCCACATTTTGGCAGCTTGTATGAAGGCATAGAGATCCTTGTTGTAGGTAGCATAGTAGAGGAACAACACATGAAATTATTCAAAATTATAGCAGACAGGTTGTTGTTGCACAGTGGGTAGACCCTAGGTTCAAATATAACATACCAAAAAAACCCTTAGACACCTACCCTTTCAGCATCACCTGCAATTAAGTGAATTCTCACTCGAGGCATCTAGAGGGGATGCAGGAACCAAATTTATGTAGTGATGACAGGAAGTGAGGAATTCAACATGTTCTTACCATGTGTGATGTTTCCATTACTTAACAGTTACTTATCATGCAACATACCCAGTGTGCGTGGAATTAGTTTACTTGACATGCATTCATTCACCAGTTTCTTCAGTGTGCGACATTATAACATCATATATGAACAACACATCCAACATACTTAAGCTATTATCATTTCACAATAGCATTAAACATCATAACATGAAAAAACAACACATCACAGTTACGAGGAAAATCTCTCTATGGCTAGGGGAAAACCACAATAGATAGAATGCCACCCAAAAATCAACTCTAATCTAAAGTATAATATATAAATTAGAATTCTAACAAGATAAGGATAGAATTCTACCTCATTAAGACGTTCAAAGAAGATCTTGGCTGAGCTCATTACCGAAATATTTATACCTGCAACTTGTCCTAAAAAACCAAGATACACAAGCATGTGAAAATTATATATAATGTTAGCATATAAACTAGCATAATTCATTGGACAAGAAAAGAGTATTTCTATTAATGTAATTAATATAAGTGCATAGGTGACAAACTTCTATAACGACACATATCATAACCGAGAAACTAAGTCCCTCCAGCTGGACCTTCAACACTTCAATCCTCCACAAAGGAAATCTCACAAGTAGTAGGAGTCAATTAGGTCCATATCAAGATAGGAAGAGCTTGGGGGTTGAACACAAGACATTCAGAATTTCAAGGACAAAGGGATACAGACTCAAGATGAGGTGAAATTTCTCTATAGTGTCTTTGCTCTCAATGATGAATTGTCTTCAAGGCTTTTATATGGCTCAATTTATATCCTTCACATGGAATTGAAGGGTCAAGTCAGAGTGTTTCTAGTATATGGAAGTTCAAGGATCATGGATCTTGTGACATGGCATGGAAACGCGACATATTTTTTAATTTTTGAGCTCCAAACCAGATGTACGTGGGTTGTAATGGAGCAACCCACATATACACGATTTGTCTAACTGTGGCTCACCTATATGGAAAAAATTGTATTTTTAACTCTGGAGTGGGAAAAAGGGGAAATTAAGTTTGTGAATGGAAATGGAAGGCCATCAAAGAAACATGCATGGAGTGTGGAAAAAATTTCTATAACATATGCCCCCTAATGTGTGAGTTCATAGGAGTATCCGCAATGTCCTAAATACATTATCATTCCTAGAAGTGGAGTAATAAAGACTCAGATGGAAGTACTAGTTACTCATGAGAATATTACAATTCATATTGACTCTGTACACATGGATTCCAATCTAAATTACACTGTATATCCATGTGGATATATATCAAATAGTTGTTCATGGCCATGAATAGGAAATACAAAGTGGACATATGCCATAGGATATTATAGTCATGAACAAGACATAGTGGAGTCCAATCTCAAAATAAACTGAATATATATGTATACAATGGAGTACAATCTGATCTTCCATGATCACTGAATTCATATAGGTATTGGTCCGATGAAAGACAACATTAGATATGGGGTGTTGCTACTGTAAACTGTAGGATTTCTACACTATCCGTCAGAGGTGCAATTCTACATTATGTGAATAAAGAAGTTGAACTTGAACATAATGAGACTTTGTTTGATTATAATCCATTGAGGTATAACATTAACAAACATGAGATAACCCACCGATAATGAAAGTAGGTGTCAAGGAATTGAAGAATCCATCGATTAGGAGACATTGATGTATTCCCAACTGTCGATGGTGAGAGAACCTACCACTGATGACTACAATCCTCTAGGTATTCATAGGACTCTAGATATCGATTTCAAAATAGATGAGTTGAATCTAAGACACTGCACAAATTCCAATGTGTGAATATATTTCTTTTCGTTGAACACAAGGGAAACCCCCTAGTTAGCAACCAATGAGGAGATGTCATATGTTGGGTTCAAGGTTACCTACCAATGATGTAAGAAGGCTTAGAGTGCAAGGTAGGACAACAACTTCATGTGATTTTGAGATTCACTTGTAATGGGATAGTCGACATAAAAAGTCAAGAGTTATGAAGAATGGCCGAAACAATAGTATACTTCCTTTGAAGAAGAGAATGAGATAGATGGACAACTCAAACATCATAGAACTAATATTGATCATTGACAAAATTTTGTGACATAGGAGGCATAAAAAAACTCTCCATAGGGATTGGAAGAATAACCAGTCAAAGAAATAGACTCTAAATAACAAGTTAAACTTACTAAGTCCATGCTAAACCCAAACCTTGGATTAAATGGACTCAAGAGTTTGTGCTCTTTTCAAATGCGACACGATTGTTGCCGATAGAAGATAATATTTTTTTCCCACCCATCTTTTTTGTTTTTTGTTTTTTCATAGTAAAATAAATGCTATGATACAGGAGAGGAAAAGAGTATCATGAGTAAGAAAATAGTTCCAAGCAGTGGAACATACCTATTCTCAATACAAGGTATCACATGCGGGACATGGACACTCAAGGATGTTTCCTCTACGGATAAAGGGTGTCAAGCTACAAAGGATATATGAAAGGAACTACTTGGATAATGCTGAGAATTGTTGGGGAAAGAGGTTTATGACAAGAAAGAGGAAGCCAAAATTAGGCTAAAAAATGCGAGCAGGATAATGGGATGCAATTACAACTTAACCCGAAAAGTGTCATGTTTCATAGATATTAGTCCCCTAGGCCCGAAAAAGTATAAAATAATACCCATGAGAACTCTTCTAGCGAATGGTGACTAGAGTATTCCTTTTTCATAATTAGTCTACTTGGTTCGGAAAAGGGTTAAAATTATACCAAAGTAGTCGTCATTTCAAATCCATTTAATGAGTGTGAAAGAGACAAGTTTACTCGACAATTTTTTCATTTTTTCGGGAGTCGGAAAAGAGATTAACCAAGACTCAGCGAGAGTCCCATAGGTAGTGGTCAAAATGATATTGTCTACGAAAATGAGGTTCAAACACAAAGTCATATTGGGACTGTTGTTACTGAGTTTATACTTTAAGGCTCTAAAGTATATCGTCAAGGCATCAAAAAAGATAAAGAGAATTAACGGGTAAGAATCAATTGTGAAAGGTAAATCAGAGTTGGTTTCTCAACTGTCTCTATCTAGCTTCTCATTGTTCTTGGATGTTGATATCTCTCTCGATAACTGCCCATGAGCGTTCTAATTCGACCCGGGTAGTTTTTGTTTGTAGGATAGTGTTAAATAAGTTCAAAGCAATGCTAGTTTGATCTTGACGGCTAGGTTCTATGTTAGGCTGTCTATTATTTGGGACAGTCATGGAGAGTAAAATTTTATTGAATTATAAAATGTTTAAAGATTTGTTGTTTTCGTTTTGAGGGATGAAATAGAAAATGATTTTTGGAACTCAAAATAATAACACAATAATAGTAGAGGTTGTTTCCTGTACATGAGGTAATTTGAGAATAGTAAAATAATAACAAAAGTAATGCTGCCGAAAAATATGAGGCTTTAATCATGAAAGAATCTCATATCATAATAGAAGAAGGAGAGAAAAACGAGATTTCCAATGAAATATAAAATATAACCATCCAAATGACCTACAGGTATTGAAACTGCTGATAGCAATCACAGAGGAAAAATTGTAAATGATTAGATAATCAAATAAATTCAAACTACAATAGAAGTTTGAGTTAAACTATAGCTGATCATTCATTAGAAAGACATGAAAAGAAATATGTTGAAAGATATTGAAAACAGAGTAAAGGAACACATGGCTTCAAGTTGATAGAATTCAGAATCTCTTCTACATTATCTGTATCACTGTAAATCGAAAAACTTCTAATACAATTGGCTCCCAAAAAACAAAAAGCCTTTTCTCAGTCTTGTGAAATTATATTTATACATGATCACCAAAAAAAAATTATGTTGGTGATTAACTAACTTCCGAAGACTAACGGTTACATGAATGTGAAATACTGAACCGTTTATATTTCTATCTTTATCTTCTTTGATTAATTTCGATGATGAATTTTTTAAAATAATACTTTATTTCTTTGTTGATGAAACTCCTTCTTCTATTTTGAGACAATCAATACATTTTCCCAGGAGTTGCACCAACGCCCTAGGAGCCTATGGAATATCTTTCGCCTCAAATAGGAAGAATTTTCTCCGTAGTCCTAGTAGACAATCGTCAACTATCTTTCCTGTAAACTCAATAGTTTGTAACTTTAAATTCGGCTTCACCATCCACCTGTTAATCTGTGTAACATCAATTACCTTTATCTGTGAGATTTCTATTTGAATTTCATCCAGATTCTCCTTGAAATTTAATTGATGCCTTCCAATGTTGATTTGTCCCAATAACCCAAGACAGTTGTCCCTTCCAATGTTCAACGAAGCCTTATCTAGAAGATTGAAAATTGCTTGGAAATCATAATTAACCTCTTTGGTTATTCTCTTGTTTTTGGCAAGGCTTGCCTCCCAAACCTTGAGTATTATATCCCCTTTGATCTGCTCTGAAACAGATAACTTTTGAGTCTTTCCGATCTTCCATTTTGCTGAAAGAGTCACTGCCTTTGGAAAAGTGGTTCTAGCTACTTTTTCTTCCCTCTCCTTTAAGAGGATATTGTAGAAGGATTTGCTTGTCTCCTGAAAGTAAGCCTGAATAATTTCTAGCTTAGAGATCAATCCTTGTTGCTCTTTTTCTATTTTTGCATGTATTTCCAATGCCTGGGCTTGGAAAGTTTCCATCTCTACCACTTGTTTTGGATTGAACTCATCTTGTTCTATAATTGTTTATTCATTTCTTCCTGATGTAGGACCTATGTTTGACTGGACTATATCTTCATGTTCGCTTCATTTAAGCTTGTTCTTAGTATTTGAATTTCTTGTATGTCACTGGTTCTGGCTCATTCTAGACCTTTGTTTAGTTCCAGACTGATACTTATTTTAGTCTCCCTTAATTGACTTTGTAGCTGGGCTATCATTTGGTCTTTCTGTTGTAACCTAATCCTCAAATTGCTTATAGAGTGTAAATTTTTTGATGCGAAGGCTCCCATTGTGCCTGCTATTTCTGTAGTGAATTCCCCTTCTTCAAGATTTTGTCCATCTACGATGATCTTATGCTTTTTTATCATCGTGTCTCCTCTTAGATGCATTTCTTGTTTCAAGATAGCCCTTCTCTTTTTACTGAAAAAATAATCGAATGAAGGAATTTCGTCTCTAGAAATAGGTTCGAGATCACTAACATATAGATCTCCCTCTTGGGGATTTCCATAGGTAGACTACAATGGGGTCAAAGAAGTAATAGGGCTTCCAAGCTTCATCGATACCGTTCCTCCTATTTTTTTGGGAAAATTCTCAGGGACTTCTGGAGATGTTTCCAACTCCTTTCCTTTCCCCGACTCTGAGTTCTCGATTTGTAGAACTTTTGTTCTTAGTGAAGGAATTTCATTTTCCTTCAAACTTTCCTTTGTATTTTCTTTATCCTGTGAATCTGATTCAAAACCTGGGGGAGGTCCTTCCTGCTCTGAAGGGGGAATCGTGTATTGACCTTGCAATATCTTCGGTAAACAACTTCACCTATGGCTTTGGAAGGTAATAAAACCGGTCTGTAAGTCAGGTGGTAATGCCCATACTCTGTTTAATACTTCCTCATAAGTTTTGACCTCTTTGAACATATCATCATAAGCAGACCTTTCGTGTTCATAAGCTTTCATACCGCAGTGTATCAGGTTTTTTTTCACTAGTTGATAAGGGTCGTTCTTTCTGTGCTCAATATTTACCATTTTGATTTCTTCGAGCGTTTTTGCTTCCACCTTGGAATGGCCCAAGTTTAGTAATGAAAATTTCCCAATATGCACAGGGAAGATTGGCCAGGATTTCTTTTGAGATGCCTTTAGCTCTATTCTAATACCGCCTTTCACTATTTGGTGTGCTACCTCCCTCAATACCAGTCTGTCTGGGAGAAATTCTGGAAGTGCATGAGGAGGGACTGAGCACCCATAAACCCTGATGTAGGAGAAACTTTCTTCGATGAACCAGTCGGCTATTTCCCTGAGGTTTTCTGAGACTGTCTCAGAGCTGCGAGGAGGGTCACAGCCATAAAGCAATTTATGCATTGGTATTATTACGAAATGACAAATTTCGTAAAATGATTTTTTTTGCGTTTTATTCCCATAGCTCTGAATGATACTCGTGAATGGGTTGGGGGCAGGTTATGTTCCAATTCCAATTCATAAGAGGGAATGGAGTAAAAAAACAAATGGCGTCCATTATGTATGCCGACATGTAAAAGGCCACTGGTTGAACTTGGGCTTTTGTGGCTTTGTAATTTGAAACCTTTTTGGCCAAGTTATCGGATAAAATCTTGCTCCAGTTGAAACTATATCCTTTTGATGCCTCCTCTAAAAAGGGTACCCAATCTGCAGAAAAATGACAGGGGTTCTTTTTGCCAAAGAGTCTGCACAACATCATGGCTACATAAACCATGTATTCATTCAAAGATGTGGTGGTGTAATTTTCGTGAGTGTCAGCCCTAAATTTTGATGGACATCTCCACCATCCTTTGATTAAATCGGGATAAGTTCGGTCTGTCTCAATACACTCCTTCCTTTGAAATTCAGCTATAAACTCGGCATTGTAAATATATTTAGGATTTGGTGAGAGTTTGTATATTACTTGGATATGTTCAGGTCTGAATGAGCCGATAACGACCGACTGATTGGTTAGAATACTTCTCGTTGGAATATCAACCTTCTCTAGAGCCCAACTAATCATGTCATTGTACACCACGAACCGTGGGTGTGCTGCAATCTTGTGAAGCTCAGATTCGGCTATGTCCCAAAGGTGATTCTCGGAATCATTTGGGGAATTTTTGATTTCATAGTCCATAATTTCATAGATTTGTCTCCAGGATTTGATTGAGTCGATAACATGTGGTGTTGTGTCGGATATGATATCTGCCTCTGGACTGCAAATCTCAGTTGTATCTTCACTCTTCTTAGGCACTTTCTTGGGTGCCATGACTTTCGTATTAGAATGAAAACCTGTCACAGAAGAGAGGTGTGTGAGTTTAGTTGAATCCATCTTATACATGATAGCATGAACCAGGATACGTTGCAAAACACATACCTTTAATTCTCTTTTAACTCATTTAATGGTGAAGGTACTGACGCAACTGACAAGAACTTAATACCTTAAAAGCAATGAATATTTCTGAGATACGTATTAATGTCACTTAAATCATCATTTATTCGTTATTAATGTGGTCGTATTTCGACAATCCCAGATTCAAAATTCAAAAGATTTCATTCAACGGTACCGAAAATAAGAAAATACCTAAGAAGTTTAATTACCGTTAATCTTGTTTTTAAAACAGAGTTAGTTCAGTTTAAACGTTGATTATGATTCGAGACTTCATGTTTTGGGGTTTCAGGGATCGTGGATACATGAGGTATGTCATTGCTAAACCCTGATTCCAAAAATTGTGAAATCACGATGAGATTAGGTTAGACCGTAACTTTCGTATTAGTAACTTAATTAATCAGGATTAAAAACTAACTTCCATTCTTTCGGGAAATCGGGGATCGGGATTTCGTGATTCAATATGTATGGAAAACATATGGTTTCGAGTAGACCCGAATCCCGAAAGGTTTTAAAAAATGTTAATCAACTCCTTTAGGGTTTAAATTACCGTGATCAAAAAATAACTTTACAGAATGTGCGTCGGGACTTTTAAAACACTTTTGGTTTTTTGCCTTTGATTATTTAAAGAATAAAGCTTGTCGGGATTTCGGTACCGAGCTTTTGGAAATGATAGCGAGGGTTATGCTTTATGAAAAGCTGAAACCCGAAAAGGAAATTTTTAGTCTTAGAGATAAAAAACTTTAAAAATTGTTTCAACAGGGACTATAAGGAACCCCCAGACCCATGGAGTAACTTTCGCATGGGGATCAAATTACAAAAGTGTTCTAACTAGGGTGCCCATGTTTGGTAAGTCTCTACCACTTAATAAATAAACTTCTAGTAGCAATAAGAAGGTTATGTCTTGCAAAGAAATGGGTTCATACCAAGGGCATGTGAATCATGGTCATAGAACGATGCAAGAATGCAAAGCGAGGTGAGAACCTATCTTATATTCTAGTGATGGAATATACCTTTCATAGGCACAAATGGGTGACAGGACGTTGGAAATCCATAAAAAAAACCTAGACAAAACCACTTCAAACCAAGTCTTACACTGCACTATTGATCTACATGGTAAAAAATAGAAAAGATAGGTTAAACCTATATAAAGTGGGTAAACATTATATACAAATACTAAAAATAAGAATTTTTTACCATGTCATTTGAGTTTTTCACCCACAAAGTGCTTTTGAGGCCATTTTACCCATGATCTTCCACTGACAATTTCAGGAAATACGATCAAATAAATTGGAAACCATCTGGATGAAGTAAGTGCCTATCCTATTCTCTTCAATTTCCATGGTTTAATTGTTAGTTTTAGTGCTCAAATTTTGAGTTTAAGAGGTTGTAACTTGGAAACTAGGGTGTGCGCAGGTTATAGTTCATCAGGTATCATACACGACCCCATGTACATGGGAAAAAAAATTATTCCTTCATACATCAAGCCCTATACATGACTATCATAATGGTATCACGCGTACAAATCCACACATAGGGTTTTTAATAAAAATTTACTCAAATTTGATGTTTTCTTTGCAGGATGGTTATCGAATGGAGAGAAAGGGAGCATGAGGAGGTTGATGCTACAATGGAAAGAGATATGAGGGCCCAACAAGATTTAAAAATATGTGGGATCTATAAATTTTGGGCCATAAAAGGAATGAGGATCAACTGAGGTTGCTCCAAACATTGATAAACTATTGGGATCCGGAGACTGAGGCCTTCAATATCAATGGTAAACCATTTAGAATTGAAGTGGACGATATCCACTTTATTATAGGATTATCTCACCGAGGAGAGATGGTAAATATCAAGGACTTAGGGGCTAGAGGTGGGAGTAATATGGAGGACTACATCGCCACCTATTGTGTTGCAGGCATAGAGAAAGTGGGTAGCCAACTGCCTATCAGGGAAATTGAGAACCTGAGTCTGAAGATCATCATCTTAGTACTTACACGGATATAAGGGTCAACATCATTGCACCAGGCATCGAGGCCACTCATGTTATATGCTATGGAGTGTTTGATATCCATGGATTACAATTGGTGCACCTCACTATTGGCCAACATGAAGAGCCAACTGACGGACTGAAAACTCGAGAGAAGGAGGAACTTTGGGTTCACATCCATTTTGTGTAGTTTTTTCTTTGAGAGGGTTTCATCTCAAAGCCATAGAGTAGATATTACTCCACATGGTCTACGTGATCCAGTCATGTCATGGTGGACCGAGGTGATGAGGCAGCCAGGAGGTGGTAGGGTGCTAACCCCCTACAATGATGAGTTCTTTCACTGGTGGCAATGATAGATCATAGCCATCAATGACTATTCCTATGAGGGGATTCAATACCGAGGATACGGTGACATATCATTTCCACCAGGATCCACCTTTGGAGAGATCTGTGAGAACTGATTTTTATATATTTCTTTTTTTTATGTTTTTCAATTTGATAAATGCAAATAAAAACACAATTTGTTTTGTATGGTATCATGTATTAAGAATAATTTTCTTAAGCAGATGTAGGTTCACGACGACCAGATGGGTATCCACAACATAGACACATGGGTTGAGGATATGATATGGTAGGAAGGGACACAAAGAGAGTTCTCTCTAATGTGCAGGGAAACCTATCTCATCTAATGCACACGACTCCTATGGTCCAGGTGGAGGATCTTCTAGAGGCGATGCAAAGGAAGGTGGTGGGTGTACTCCGTGTGTGGGTGAGACTCTTTATACATCTTGAAAATGTCATAGTGTGCTATCATGAAGTGCACCGAGACCTTAGGATTAAATACCATGGTTATGCGATGTACGGGTCGTATATATATTTTGAGGGCATGAGCCCAATTTTGTACTATGACACCATATTTTTTGAACTTTAAGGGATGAAATATAAAAAATATTTTGGTCTTTAGCTTTACTTGCATATCTTAAAATGGATGAATATATGAATGTGTGTTTTCTTTACTTAGTTATGTGACAAATGAAAATCTAAAATGTAATTCCAAAATCAAAATAAAATCAAATAAATGTAATTCTAGGGATGTGATTATAAGTAATAAAATCAAAATATCTTTAGAAAAGTTGTACCCATAGGAAACATTAAAGAAATGTAAGATATCTTACTTGGTATCTACTATTCAATTGACATACAACTAACTGGGAATCCAGGAAAACCTCTAAAGATCGAACACCATGTGAAATGGTGTCATGTAATAGTTCTATAATGGCACTATACTCGGACACATTATTCATTAATGGCTCCAGACAAATGCCACTTGAATACACTAGTTGTCCCTCAGGTGAATAGATAGCCCAATCAGAAGAAGCCATGTTCCATGTATGATGATTGACACCGTCTACGAATCCTAAGTACACCGAATATTCCATTGACATCTGCCAACCAAGGGAAAGCTCAATCAACAAGCCAATGAAGAAAAAGAATAAAATTAAGTATATACACTAAAATACACTAATATACAAAGGTGACGCCCCCTATTAAGGTAGAGCCTAGTTATGGGCTCATCCAACACGTTCCCCTCATAATATTCTAATTTGTAGGCTCCTTTATTGAGGACATGTTGAACGATATAAGGACTGTGCCACATGGGATTTAACTTTCCTTCCCCTAACAGTTATTTAACTTGGTCATAAAGAAGGACCAAGTCACCCTCAGCATACTGCTGGGGACATACAAACTTATCGTATTGGACCTTAACACATCGTTTATTTTCTTCGATGGTTGTAGAGGAATCTCAACACTGCTCATAGAGGTGCACTGTGTGTATGAAGCGTTATTCGATATCGGTCGTGTTAGGTAGGATCTTGATCACCAACTTAAAGGAACGGATTTCACATTCAATAGGAAGAATCGGCTCCATGCCATGGACTAGCTAAAACTGTGATAAACCAGTGGAAGTATTTACTATGGTTCGGTATGTCCATAGTGCTGGGTAAAGCATCACATGCCAGTTAGATTTACTCTACCTGACAATTTTTTGAAAAAATGGTCTTTAGATATTTATTCACATCCTCTACTTGTCCATTTTCCTAGTGATAGTAGGGGCAAGAATGATCATGTGTAAACCCCAGTTTCGATGCTAACTCTGTCATCTTATCATTCTGGAAGTGACTTCCATAATCAATGACAATATCTTTTGGGATTCCAAACCGATCTATAATCTGATTGAATACAAAAAAAATTGCAGTCTCACCATCGGATTTAACAGTAAGCATGGCCTCATCCCATTTAGTAAAATAATCCACGACCATGATAATATGATGGTCCTTCCAAGCCAAGGATGCGTTTCAATCCATGAAATCCACCCCCCACTTTGTAAAGGGACCAATGGTAACGACTGGGTGAGGAGGGGTAGGGTGTGAGTGCATTTTACGATCGAACACCTAGCAAGGGTGACACTTCTTGACCGCTTCAATGCAATATTTAAAAATTGACGGAAAAAATAACCAGTTCACAATATCTTTTAGGTTGTCATAAGCCTGAATAAGTGACCACCACATGCCCCATAGTGAGAGTCATTGATAACATCCTCATCCTCCATGTGAGTCAAAAAGCGATGCAAAATATCATCTACCCCTCGACAATACAACGTGTCGCCAATAATGAGGTAGTCTTGGCTTGATGGCATATGCATCATCGATCGTCTCTTGATAGATGT
Organism: Picea engelmannii; assembly: GCA_009831015.1. Lineage (NCBI taxonomy): Eukaryota > Viridiplantae > Streptophyta > Pinopsida > Pinales > Pinaceae > Picea > Picea engelmannii. The sequence goes on along the minus strand of ML798027.1, from coordinate 147,383 downwards.
TGGGGAAGCTTCAGGGTTTGAAGGTAGATTAAAATATCTCCATAACAAGGGTATGAAGACAAGATAAGGAAGATATGTTCATCTACAAATGAATTGTCTTGAAAAACATCCTCATCCAGTCTAGGAAATTCTGACATCAGTTTCGCAAAAACTAGGGATTTATTGGATTTTGCAGAGGCAAAATGAAGATCAAATTCTTGTAAAATAACAATCCATTTATTTTGTTTCCCCCCTATGATACGCATTGTAAGGATGTATTGAAATGGATTGATATCAAAAACCACGGTATTCTTCTATAGTAAGATATAGTGACATAATCTCTAAATCGCATGTACGATTGCTAAGGCTAGCTTCTCTACGTGGGGGTATTTAAGTTCAGCACCAACTAAATTTCAGCTAAAATGTTCTCATGGATCTCATCATCTTCCTGAATAATAGCCATACTAATTGTCCCTTCGAACACATAAATGTAAAGAAATAAATATCTACTTTAGTCTGGGGGCTTCAACATAGGCGCCGATACCAAGGATTTCTTAAGAGCATCGAAGGATTCCTGGGATTTCTCATCCCATATGAATGGACTTTCCTTCTTCAAGAGATGAATGAAACCCTTAGTTATGTTGGCATAGTTGGCTACGAAAAGACGTAGGAAGTTATCCTTACCTTGTAAACCATGAAGTTGTCGAATGTTGCATGGGGGAGGGAATCAAAATATTGCCTCAACCTTCATAGGATCCAACATGATCCCATGCTAAGAAACTGTGAATCCTATAAGGCGGATAAACCTAATGCAAAAGATTCATTTCTGAGGGTTCAACCAAATGCGATAATAGTGGCATCCTTCAAATACGAGTCGAAGGTGAGTATAATGATCTACCCTCTTGTGAGAGGTAGCAATGCGATCTTCTAGATAAGCTTCGAAAATATGCTTAAGATCGTGAAACGCAAAGGTCATGGAACGTTGAAAGGTTGCTTCGGTGTTTTTACGACTGAAAGGCATTTTACGGTATGCAAAGGTACCCTAAGGACAGATAAATTTTGTCTTATGTTAATCCTCGGGTTTGATTTGAATTTGATTATAACTTGAAAATTTGTACATAAAATAAAAGACTTTGCTTTTTGCACACTCATCAATAATATGGTCAATAAAGGGAGTGGGGAAGTTATCTTCGGGACAAGATTTGTTTAGGTACCTAAAATCCATACATATGTGGATGGTTCCTTGATTCTTATCTATGGGAACGGGTTTGGACACCCATTCATTCAAGGGAACCGGGTAGATGAAGCCATCATTGAGCATCTTCTCCTCCTTTACCTTAATAGCAGGGGCCTTCCTAGGATTTACAGCTCTAAGTATTTACCAAACAAGTTTAGCATTCAAATAATTTTTAATTTCATGTTCGAAAATACTAGGGTCAATCCTTGACATCTCTTCATATGACCAAGAAAATACATATCGAAATTCCTTGAATAGATCGGTGTAAATATGAATTTATTCAAGTGAGCAATCCACACCGATATATACATTTGTGATTTTACCAGGGGTTCAAGAGATGTTGATCATGATGGTAGGAGAAATGTTCACCATGTTTCCTTCGACATATATACCATTTGCATTTAATGGAATCATGGCGTGACCAAGCATCGCACTTAGGGTGGACCTAAACTCATCCTTTTCAATCCTCACAAGCTCTGGGAGAAAATAGGATCAATGATGCATATTGTCCCAAGGCCTATCAGGACTAGACATGGCCTCTATTATTGCTTCATCCGAGGGTGAATTATCGTCAAGGAAATCATGTGAATAAGATGATTGTACGACCCATATGGGCTCTAAGAAAAGATCCATCTCGTTCGTCTGCAAGGAGGAAGGATATGGGTCAGCAGTAGATTCTTGTGTAGCCTGATGCACAATTTCTACTATAGATAGTGTCATCACCATCCCGATGTGAGAATGTCCTTCATATGACATAGTCGGAGAAGCTAGGGTCCAAGGGTCATTGAAATACAAAGTATGGAAAGGAACGAACCTCATCAACGATGAAGACTCACTGAAGATGGAATTAATGTACGAAATTGGTTTCATGAAATCAAAAGTACCTATTAATGAGGAATACATCCCGACACCAACATTCTCAGTTACCTACTGAGAATTATCAATAACAAGGACTGAAGGCCATGTCGATGCAGTAGTTGTAACCTCCCCAGCCATCAACAGGCCTGGGCAATGCCACTACTCAGCTCTAACTTAGCTACGATACCAAACTGTAACATCCCAACCCTCCACAGAGACCGGGCAATGCCACTATTGCAGAATATTCACATATAAATATAATATGCATTAAATCAAATTAACACATTTTAACATAGAGTTACTCTTACCATTCAGATTTAAATAGAATTAACAACAATTCATACATGCAACGGAACACATGATAACATTCCAGCATTATGCATAACATAAAATTAAGCAAATAAATAATACTTATCTTTCAACTGGAATAACACCACCAACTGTGTGCAAACCTTCCATGAACCTCCCAGCCATAGACCGCGTTGCTCATCACTCTCAGCAGTAGGTCACCCCTGAGTTAGGACTAAGCTCCAACGGGAAAGGGAATCCTAGGCTAGGCAAGGTCAACAAGAAGACACGTAGTTTATGAGGATGGATTTTCTCCTAGGAGCCACTTATGTCCACTGCTCATAGACTCACATTCCCCACATGCCTGTCCCACCCTAGGAGTATACACCTTCACTGTCACTAGGACAGTCCTTCGGCTGATAAACCTCCCTTACCTTGGGCTTCAACAACAGGCTAGACCGGAATTCTCTGAGCTCTGTGGTAGCTACAGGAGACCTTCCAGGAGTTCTCACTTCCTCCACGCACTCTCTCACCTGGAGAGAGTCATTCATAGGCCTGACAACTTGCCTCTTCAACCACAACCACCTCCCTCACCTGGAGAGAGTGTTTCACACAGGCCTGACAACCTGTTTCTTAAACTTCTTTCCAGCAGAAGGAGGAAAATAGTAAGGTTCAACAAGGAACAAATAACGATAGCCAATCACACTCAGCCAAGGGACTACGTGGCCACAACAGCCCACAATTATAACACACATGACATAGACAATTACTGTATGCTCAGGTTTCACAGAAGATAGCAACCCAAACAGTTAAGCACAAACTCAGATTTGTAGTTTGGATAAATTGGGTTCACAGGACACACAGGAGACACGACTCAGTCCACGGGTTTTCCACTAGTTTTTAGGGTGTGTGACAAGGAATCAACACAGAGGTCGAATGCAGACTCAAATGGTTCAGACGAAGGATGTGTCAGCTTCTCATGATAACATCACGGTTTTCTGGTTCAGAGCTGCGTGAGGGTTACACAGATCAGACATCGGACAAAAGAATGGAGGATGAACCCTCATCACGGCTCAATTCTTGGGTTAAATTGCATGTTCCTGGACCAACACATGTCGCTCATGAAGTTGCATGCACTCCATAAAATTATTATTTCAATTTTATGAACATAAAAAAATTTGTAGTCTATATTCATGTGACTACCTGGCTTGCAACTTTCTTGTTGCTTTAACGGTTCCTGAAATGTTATCAACTTCATGAGTTAGCAACATTTCATACATTAGTATAATTATTTCCATGCCAAAAATATATATACATGCACTCACAAAATGCATTCAACAAAGTGCATTTAAGTATACAATTCCATCATGTATGAGTGCAACTCTGCCCCTTACTAAACACGAGTACAACTCTCAATACCTATGTATTCAGTGCACCCTTGTATTGATTTACATAATGCTCTTTATCTTAGGCATGTATCTCACCATCCATAAGTTGGAATTATGGCCAATGTGTTGACACATTCTCCACACACTTCCTATTGTCTTCCCAATTAAATGGATGCCTTCCTTTTCGACCCTGGACACTACACCAAGAATATAATTCTGTGGTGTTCATTAGTGTTAGCAAAAAGGTTGCAGCCCAAGTTTTATTTAAAAGTAGGAAGCTTTTAGTACATGTGTGGCTCATAACCTTTCCATATCCATACCTTTCCATATCCAACCAGGTCTTGGTCTCATACATGACTAGCTTACTGACATTCATTCCTATAACCAGTTCTTATCTTTAATTCTTTGGTTATTACCCCATAACCAAATTAACATGACATTCTACTATGTCAATGTGTGCATTCAGAAGCTAAAAATATTTGAATTAATACAGGCCTCCATCCTTTACCACATCCTGTGGTATGCATTCAATAATATAATAATGTGATTTTATAAAATAAATCTAGCTGAGGAAATTCTTACCTAAATTTCCTTTCAGCAATTATGCAAAAAGAGTAATATAAACTCATACCTATATGAATTCCAATAATAAATTTATACTACCTGAAAGTCTAATGGCAGTAGAAGATTTCATGCTTCTTTTATAAAACTTATAACCAACACTTCAACTCTCTATTTATTCACTCCTTATGCAACAACATCACCAACAACACTTGCAAACACGCAAGCATTCTTTCCTCTGGCTGACCCAACCAACCATAATCATACTAGCTGCCACATAAATTGCAACAATTTTTTTCTTGATGATCCCAGAAGTATTCAATTCTTCCCGAATTCCTAAGTCTTCTTGTGCTCTCATTTTAGTCACTGTACATGACTATTTCTTCCCTAAGCACTTTCGACACAGTGCCCCTACCTCAGCAGGGTCTGCTAATCTCCCGGTCAAAGGATCTTTCAAACTTCTAAGTCACATTGACTCTTCGGGCTCGTGACTAAACCCAAAACAATTATACACACGTCTCCTTTCCTTCTGTGTGTAGGTCCTGACAGACCCTCGGGCTATTCCTGCGCGCTTCCAAAACTCCAAGTTTTAGGCGCTAGCCCCTTTTTTTATCAGCCCTTTCCTTCTTAAGACCATGGGATATGACCTCATGGAAAACTATGATTGTGGGCGTGGGAAAGAGTGGTTTTATACCAACCCGCTTTCAGCTCGCAATTCACCTCCAACTGTCACGTATCTTTTTTCTAAAACTATGGTATAAATTGTGACCCACTCTCATATTTTTAACATCCGAGCAAGTTTTGGCCCCCCAATCCAGCTCATCAGTCGATCTCCAATCCCTTGGCGATGAACCACAATCAACGGCTTCTATTTATCCTCCTTCCACATGCAATCGTAGATCTACACAATCTGTCGACATGTACCTCCCTTCCAAATCAACAGCTACGGTTGATTTCAGCTCTCTGGCCCTCAGGAGTTTCAACTCTCAACTATTCACTTTTCTCGTATGGAAATATTTTGGAGTGGAAGATCTAATGGCACCTGTCCTAAAAAAACAGATGGTTTTGATGAACTACAACTCTTCGTCCTTTGGGAGTTCCCATGTCTCCACAAACACAAATATCCGGAGTGAATTTCCCCGGAGTGACAAATCTTCTGCCACATGTCCTCTCCAAATTAACGACCCTAATTCACTTCGGGACTTTCACAAATCCACTCTTTTCAACCAAGACAAGATCAATGGTCCTTCGACCTCCTCTTCGATCAATGATCGATATCTCCTTCGGGACTTGAGCGCTTTCACCCTTTTCTTTCCTCTGGAGTGCTATGTTCCCGTAGTTCCATATCTGGCGCCGCATGTCCTCCTTCACATCGACGACTCTCGTTGTTTTGGGACTTCAGCTTCGGGATATTACGAAACACAACTTCTCAGAAACCCCAAAGTACGATCCTCTGAAGTTCACAATCTGGTGACACATGTCCAACCCAGATCAACAGCTCCCAGCTGCTTCAACTATTCGGGATTCGATGATTTCAAACTTTCATCCTTCGCGTTCTCCCAAAGTGTTTTCACCTGAAACTGATAGATTTATGTCACACATCCTTTTAGATGATGAACAGTCCCAAATCACTTCAAGACTATAGGACCTTAGCAAGTCCACTCTCCCTTTTTCCTTGGCTCCTCCTTAGAAGTGACCTTGGGTGATGACCTCACACAAACATGGGATTGCAGGCACACTCACAGGTGGTTTGAGACCAAACTACTTTTC
>ML798027.1:97918-128198 GCA_009831015.1 Picea engelmannii | reverse complement strand
CTCACAAGATTCCCCTGAAACGGGAAAGCTTAGAGACGAATGATCAAAGAAGTCTTATATTCATCTGTCGAAATATCACATTACAAATTGAAAGAATAGAATACGTCCCGCTTCTCTGGAGTTGCTTCAATACCAAAAACTTGTATATCTCGAATGGTGATTTCCTCTGATTTAAAGAGGAAATCCCTTCGATACAATCATTACAATGCATCTTAGTCCAATCCTAGATCGGATCTTCTTTCTAAATTAGCATAGGATGTCCTGATTTCACGCAACCGAATGCTGAATGAGGTATTGTTGTTATGGCTGGTGTAACAGCTTCTTCTCATCGTTGCTGATGTTGTTTCAGCCACGTGATTACGCTCTGACTGTTGACTGCTGACTGTGACGGCTTCCTTGTGTTTCGACATCGTCGGTTCTGGCAGTTTCTTCTGTGTTTCAGCATCTGCAACTCTGGACTGTGTGATAGCTCGTGTTTCAGCATCTTGCGACCTGAGACTGTGTAGCAGCTCTGTGTCTCAGCATCTGCGGCCTCGGACTGTGTAGCAGCTCCGTGTTTCAGCATCTACAGCTTCGGACTGTGTAGCAGCTCCGTGTTTCAGCATCTGCGACCTCAAACTGTGTAGTAGCTCCGTGTTTCAGCATCAGTTCTGTGTTTCAGCAATAGGCCTTGAATTCTAATCTACAGTTATGGACACTTATGCACTTCTAATCAATAGTTAAGTACGAGAGTGATGTAAAATATCATGCAAAACAGATTAAACGTGTAGTAATGAGAAAGAACGTTGTATACCTTTGAGATGATCAGACAAAGTGATAGTATAGGTTCAAATATGGATGATCAAGGGTATAATAATGGCAAAAAGTATAGGCAAAAAGGTGCATAGTGTGGTCCTAGCAGAGCCTACATGTATCCTTCATCCAAAATTATGTTTTGGATTGCGGCCCACCCTCGACTTCATAAAGCTCGAGAACCTTCTATCCCCACAATGCGAGGTGACCGTCGATCTAACAATCTTGACGATGCTTCTAAACGGACGACCGAGATCTACCTCCAACAGTTCAAATCTCCCTCTCCCAGATCAACCACTAGGGTCGTTCCTCCTCCTGAGCTTTTGACTACTTTTGACTTGGAAGAGTTTGTGGATATTCAAAGGTTTTGGCCTTTGCAATTTCTCCTGCAAGTCCGCCTCTTGGATCTCGTCTTCACTCTCGTAAGAGTTATCTCTTCTGAGCTTTAGGACTTAGAATAAGTCTGACTCCTACGCAGGCTTGCATTATCTCTTATGATTTTTTCAATTTATTCAGTCTCCTAAGGGTCTCGACCCTTCTATTTACTTTCAAAGGAAAACTTCGTGCCCTCCTAGCAACCTTCTGCTCAAAGCACACCTTCTTGAGCATTTTCTACAGAGTGTTCAATAGCTCTGTGAGTATCTTCCTTTGATTCTCTTCTCCCTGAAATCGATAAAGAGTTCTCTTTGTGCACACTTGCGCTCGTTCAATGCTCACCTGGCAGAGCCCTATAGAGTTCTCAGTGACTCTTTCTCTCTCTGAACTCAACACAGTTTTCTTCCTGTGCACTCCTTGCAGTTCTGGTGATGAAGGTTCAACGATATCTCTCCTGAGCTTCTCTGAGATTAACTTACCTTTGTCAACGCACTCCTTATAGACAATGTGCACTGCTTTCACTCAAAAACTCAAAGAAGATAAACAATTAAAACTTATTCAATACTTCACTAGTTTACGCATTCAAACCAATCTAATTTAAGAAAACGTTCATATTTCATTTTCTTTCCGAGCTCTTCTCTGCTCTGTAATCATTTTCGGGCACTATCCCCTTTCTCTCAATCCCCAACCCACGCGACCATGGGTCTTGACCAAGCTCTAGATCAATAAGAGCTTACTAGGGCCTTTGACTTTGGAAGTTTTCAAAGCACCACACAACAATCTCTAAGAGTCCCAGATTACCAAACTTGAAAAGTAGGGTGGATCAACTGTCCATGTCTACTTAGCATCCGACGACTGACACTCACTATGGAACTTCAGGCATCTGAGTTCCAGAACTTCGAAGCTTCGGGACTTCGTATCATTTCACATCTGTGCATCTGAACTGTTAATCTCTGAACATTCCCAATCACCTTTGGTGACGTCATTATGTCACATCACTTAACGTTTTTCAATTGTAGGGGCATGCAACGGTAGTTTGGAGTAACCCGCCTTTCATCCCACAATTCTTCTGACACTGACACATAACCCCTCGGTGAAACTGTGGTTTGGATTGTGAGACCGCCTTGGAGAATTAACTCCCATGCAACTTGGGTCCCCGCAATTCCCCCTGGTCGTCGATCTTGATGTATTGTGATAAACGCCAGTGTGAGTCCTCCGACCTTTAACTACGTTATGTAACCTCAGCCCCACTAGCCCTGCTCATATGGAAAGCCACATGGTAGAATACTAGCGGCTGACTCGTGGCCCAATCAGATGGGTGTCACACGTCACATTCCATATGGAATTTCAAACTTCTACGGGTTCAAAACCCACTGACACGTGGTGCACAACCCATGTGTCCATGTCAAACCACGTGACATCACCATGCCACATCACTTTGGAGTTTTGGACTTCGACCCTTCTCTTGTTTCTAGCATCATACTTCACTGAAGTCGTGAAGTCTGAAGGGATTCTAGGTTAACCCTTCTGCACCTTCCCCAGATCTGATGGTCGTAAGGGATTTCCCTTCCTTCCGAATAGATCCTACTGCGTAGAACAGACTGTGTTAATATGCGGATTTCCAAAGGAATTCATGACTAACTGCCTCGCAACATTACCAGATATGATGGTCATGAAGGATTTTCCTTCTCCCGAACAGATCCTAAGGTCCACATTAGTCTGCGTCCCAATACCACGTCTATCGTGGTTTTACAACACTGCTACTCCTCCTAAGCTTCGTAACACAGCCAAGGTAACTTCTTGGCACTCAGGAAGGTTCCGAGGTTCGAAATTGGTCCTCTAGACATAATTTCTTCTCGAAATCTTGGGTCCAATGACCACTTACCCAGCCCATCCAAGCGCTGCGTTGAAACCTTGGGCCAGAACTTGAGTTTTGTCTAGTTTGAAAACAATTCTTTCGAAACTTTTTCTTCATTTTCCACATGGCCCATCCAAGCTTAGTGTTGAAACCATGCTCTGATACCATTTTGTAACATCCCCAACCATCAACAAGCCTAGGCAATGCCACTACTCATCTTTGAGTTAGCTACGACAAGAAACTGTAGCATCTTGGCCCTCCACAGAGACTGGGCAATGCCACTACTAAACAATATTCACATATAAATATAATATGCATTAAATCAAATTAACACATTTTAACATAGAGTTACTGTTACCATTCATATTTAAATAGAATTACCAACAACTCATACATGCAACAGAACACATGATAAAATTCCAGCATTATGCATAACATAAAATTAAGCAGATAAATTATACTTATCTTTCAAAAGGAATTACACCACCTGTTAGCACTCTGTAAATCTATTTGGCTGATAAATAGATGACGAAGGTAAATTTTTCAACCTACTTTGAGACCTGAAACTAGCCTTTCGGATCTGGAGAGGGATCTCTCAGAAATGGTGCGATCTCCGCGTAGGATAATGACTTTGAACACAATGGCTAGATTGAACACCGTTGGTAAAATGGTTTCTGGTTATATTGGCGCAGAAAAGTAAAACTTGGGCTATGGGGTCGATCTGAGGAAGAGATGGAACAAATGACTCAGTGACTGGATTCGAGAGGAGAAGGCTAGGCAAGCAACAAACTTCAGTGTAAACCATAAAGTGTGGTGGGAGAAAAAAATAGGAAGTAACTCAAGAGCACCGTTGTGGACGAATTTGGATTTAGCTTGAGAGGAAACGTTTTGTTTAAGTGGCACGAACAAGGGGTGTTGTACAGCGAATCCACAGGTTCAAAAATTTGTTCTGAAATAGAAAGTATAAGATATGAAATAAAAGGTAACAGGAAACACATACGCAAAGAAAGAGACACAATACATCTGACTATCACAACTAGAATCTTTTCATCAAATCACAGGACCTTTGCATTAAATTTCGATAAAAAAACTCAGATTACATACAATAGCAATCGTCTACTCAATTTTCCAACCAACCTGGATTACATGGAAAAGATGATATATATAAATGAGGGCATCGCTTGGACTGCCCTGGTTTCTAACTGTTAACCCTAAACAAGAAAAATCGTGCCACATGCGCCAGAGACTCTTCACATGGTACTATCCCAAAGTAGGCAATAATCACGCATGTCCACTAACGACTGTCTTCAGGTTTTCCATGGGGTCTGATTGTTAGTCAGAATCCAAGGTGGGAAAAATGTGTCACTGTATTTCTTGATCTGATATCCTAGTGAACAAGTGTTTGTCAAAACTTGTTATCTGCATTGTTGGTTTCGTCTTCTGTTATGCGCCTATTTGTTGTGGAGCTGTCTGCAATAAACAACTGTTTGATCCTTGCGACCATTATAAAAAATGGTAAGATGATTTAGAGGATGCGTATCACTTCAAAACTGCTGTGAAAAAAAATGTCTCCCATTAAACTTTCTCTTTTGGTGCGCTGGCAAGAGCCACGCAGATTTCCTTTTCGGTCGCTTCGCTGTCTCTCGGATTCTCAGTGTACCTTTCTTCTGCCAAACTTTGCACCTCTTGCAGCTAGATAATAACGTTATGCGCCTCTCTAAGCTGCCCTTTCATCCATGCCACGTTCCCTCCATGACTCTGTACAGCTGATGCTTTCATGGTCCTTGTCGCCAGTTCTCGCCTTAATTCCCTATTTTCCTGATAAAGCTCGACAATAGCCATATTTTCTTGCTTTAGCTGCTGAGATGGCGTTCCCTCACTTGTTCCCGCGGCATCCGATTTCCTTGCTTTATTCTTGCATTCTTGACTCAATTTCCTGGTAGGTTCTAGCCAGATGACGCATCCGAGTAGTTCTTCAACTGCCAATCCGATGCACGGTCCTTTTGGAATTTTAGCCTTCATGATCTCCTCATTCTTTCTCGGCCTGCCCCTCCTCTGAGGAAACTATTGTTTTGAGGAGGAGGCTCTTGCCATCTCCCTCTCCTGTATGAATTTCTTTCTTTCGGTTGTTCCGTGACTTAATCCGGTCTCTCTTGTAGGTGAAAGAATGGTTTCTTCCACATCTTTGGGAATGGTCGCCGCGGGTGTGAAAGAATTCCATTCTCTTTGATGTTCGGATCTCGCAGTTCGACCGCTCTGCGTGCCCTTTCCTATGCTTTGAGAATCCACCATGGCATGACCAAGGTATACTTTGTGCACAACGTTTTGAACGAATGCACTGGGGAGTGGTTCTGAACCGACTGGATTGGCAAAGGGGGAACTGCGAAAAGAGCTTAGGCCTGGTTCTATGACTGGAGGGCACGTCGAGCATCTGAAATTTATAACGAATTGGACAAGAGAGGAAAACATACTGGAAGCCAATGAATTTATGGCGACGAGATGTTTCAAGTTGAATTTCAGGTTGTTCATGGCAAATCCCTGCGTGTGGAATGCAGGTGACACGGTTTGTTGTGCATGTATAATACAAACACTACCATTTTTCATTCCATTGGCCTTCATGTTGAACTGATAATAACTGTTGCACTTGTCGATGCAACCTTTATCAACCACTTGAATCGACTGGGGTACGTAGAAACTAGCTTCTTAATGGGATTCGACCTTTTGGGAGAAGACATGCCCGTACCACGTATACAGTTTCTGACTCTGACACCCTTTCCCATTTTAGAGGGCCAACCAACCATTTGCTGACTTCAACCTCATAGTGTTACGTACCTAACTTCGCATGTTTGGGCACATGGATCATAACGTGACTCGAAATCGACTCTAAATGGAAATAAAAAAGGTGGCACTAACAACTGGCTCCAACGGGGATGCTATCCTCCCTGTGAGGTAGCAAAGAACAGTAGACCAGGTGCCTGACCATTGGGCTTTATTTGATATCCAGACACTAAGAAATATAAATGATGTACAGAAAACAAACTAGAGTCATTGACACAACTTCTAGGACTTCAACAGAAACTTAGGGCCTTCACTTAGGGCTTCAATTCTCTGCTAACCTACTGAATCGACGCAAAAATAAAATGATTATTTACAATGAAAATGACTTAAACGGATTTTACTTCATTAGGTAATTTTTGAGGAACCCGTCGTTTACAGGTCCCCAACCAAGACACTCTCCATCCACTCCTTTAAGGAAATAATCATTGTTCCTGCAGTACGCGTCGATTTTGTACGGACCTGTCCAAAGGTGATCGAACTTCCCATGATTTCCTTTATCTTCATTTCTCACGTCCCATCTTAGCACTAGATCTCCTACCTGAAAATCTTCCTGCTTGGAATGCTTTTCAAAAGCTTTCTTTATCCTCTCCTGATGGAGTTGAGATCGATTATACGCTTGCTCTCTCACCTCCTATGTGTGAATCAGCTGGATTATCCTCCTATGCTCATCATTTGGCTCGGCCTCCTGCTCCTGCAACAATTTACTGACGGGCGGTCCCAGTGCAGTAGGGAAGATCTCGTTTTCGTCGTAAATGATCTGAAAAGGTGACGTTGATATGGAATTTTTTGGTGGTAATCTGATCTGCACACAATGAGTAGATAAGATTCTTATGGCAGACTCTCTTGTTGTCTTGCAAGAGCCTTTTAATGATCCTAGTCAGGCTCTTATTCGAGGATTCCGCTAACTCGTTTCCTTGCAGATAATATGTCATGGAATGCCCCAAGGTTATGTTATAATACTGGAAAAACTTCTCCATCCTTTTAGACTTGAATGCGACTGCATTATCTGTTATGATCTTAACAGGACACCCAAACCTTGATAAGATGTTTGTCTCCAGGAACTGTATGATGACTCCGTCAATGGCTTGCTTTGTGGGGACCGCCTCAATCCACTTCGTAAAATAATCAATGGTCGTGAGAATCCATTTATATTGCGCTGGGGATGGTGGTTTTACCTCTCCTATGAAATCTAGGCCCCACTGCATGGAAGGCGCATCGACTAAGATTGGCTTTAACAGCGGGTGTTGTAGCTTTCTCCTCCCATCGAAAATCTAGCACTCATGGCAGCTGGAGACCTCTTTATATACGTCAACAAAAATCGTCGACCAGTAATAACCCACCCTCATGATCTTGTGCGTGGTAGTCTTCCAATAGTGGTTCCCTCCACAGTTGCCTCTGTGAAATTCCTGTATGGCCCGTGTCGCCTCGTCTTCCAGCAAACAACTTAACAGTATTCCTCTGGGATCTTTCCAATACAATGAATTGTCCAAAACACAGAACTTAACCAATTTAAGCTTTAAGAATCTTGCCTTACTCTTACCCATGCCTGGAGGGACCTAGAGATTCTCCAATACATATATGATGTATGCATACCACGTCGAATCATTGAAACGCTGAGGCATCTGCGCAGCTTTTTCTTCTTGAGGACACTTTGATAGATCGACAATGAAGTTCATACCTATAGCATTGCAGTTCGAATACGCCATCAACTTCGCGAGGCCCTGACCCTTGACCATCTTTGTCAACTTGATATCAAGATCGTATTCTAACATGGCTGCTAGCCACTTCCCTCTCCTTCCTTCCGGGTCAGGCTGAGTCAGGATGTCCTTTACTAAACTGCTCAACACACAGGTGATGACATGGGAGTGCAATATGTATGTCCTAAATTCCTTCAAAGGTTTTACCAAGGCATGCGCCTTATTTTCCATAATGTCATATTTTAGGGGAGCGTCGTGCAATGTCCGAATGAAGTAGGCTATGGGTTTCTTGAAATCCTGTTCGTCCTTCTGCAACAGTACTCCGACAATAGTGTGTTCTGAGGCAAATGAAAAAAGGAGGAAATCCTTCGTAAAGTCCGAACTAGCTAGCACAGGGGCTTTAGTCAGAGCCACTTTGATATCTTCGAAGGACTTCTTGGCTTTGGGTTCCACTTAATCTCATTTCATTTCCTGAGCATACAAGTTATATGTTTTATGATTTCCGCTAGGTTTGGTATAAATCTCCTCAAAAAGTTCACTTTACCCAGGAAAGATTGTACCTCCTTTTTACTGCGCGGGGTGCCGATCTTCAAAATCCCTTCAACCCTACTGGGATCTATTTTAATACCTTCTTTGGAAATCATGTGCTCTAAAATCTTGCCTTATTCCACCGCGAAATGAGATTTCTTTGGATTCAGTGATATGCCGAACTGTTTGCACTTCTGGAAAACCCTCTTCAAGTGCTCGAGATGTTGTTTTCCGGAGGTAGAATACATTGTGATGTCATCAAGATAAATCACGATGAATTTTTTCTTCTCATCAGAAAACGCAATGTCCATTTCCCTCTGAAAAGTGGGACTAGCGTTCATCAGGCCAAACGACATCTTAGCGTACATGAACATTCCCCACGGAGTGGTGAAGGTCGTCTTCTCTCTGTCGTCCGAGTGGACCATGATTTGGTTATATCCTGAGAAATCGTCCAGCATGGACAGCTTCTAAGATCCCACTACCTTTTGCAAGATGTAGTCCATTTTGGGAAGGGGGTAGTGGTATTTGAGAGACAACTTATTCAAATTTTGGAAGTCTACACACAGTCTAATTTCACCACTTTTCTTTCTCATAGGTACTAAGTTGGCTACCCACTTTGAGAATATTAAGGAAACAATCATTTTGGTGTCAAAAAGCTTCTTTACCTCTTTCTTGATCAGCGGCAGCAACAGGGGATTTATCCATCTTAGCTTTTGTTTGAAAGGTTTCTGATCTTTCCTGAGAGGGATAACATGTTGGATCACCTTTGTGTCATACACTTTCAGATCATCATAGCTCCACGCAAAAATGTCCGGGAAATATTCCATGAGTTTTATGTAATCCTGCTTGACCTCTGGACTGAGTGTTTTTTATAATTTTACCATCTTCGGCTCTGCGTCGGTCCCGATGTTGCAGTCTTCCACGTCTTCTGCACTTGCGGTGATCTTGGGGTTCTTAGCCACATCATTTTCATCAAACAAGTTTTCTAGCGACACCAACCCCTTTGGAATAATATTGTTTTTCAGTTGTATTATATCCCTTCCCATGATCTAGTTTTGGAAAGGGTCGTCATCATTGTGCGTGTTTGCGCCCTCATCTTCGTCACCATATTATTCCCCGTCGATGTTTTTCTTAGCGAACTTGTCGTCGATGAGGAGGAACATTTCCACCTGTTTGTTGTCGTCACACACCTGCCAGTGTTTGATGTTTTTGGGTACTGTCAGCCTGTGCTTGACCTCGATTTCATATCTTTTATCTAGAAGAATGGGAATCTTGAAAATCGAGGCCGAGGTGGCCAATGCGTCGACGATCTAATTCTATTCTCTGGGGATAACAGTCAATTCATACTCCGAAAATCCTTCGAGAAGGTCCAAAGCCATATTTTTGTACACTCGGAGTCTGGGGTACTTGGTCTGATACACACCTTTCACCTGATTTATGATCATCTCAGAATCTCCATGAACTGTTATCTTCTGCGTGCCTAGTTCTTTCAAAACTTATAAGCCCAAGATTAGCGCTTCATACTCGGCCATGTTGTTTGTGCATTCAAACGTGAGCTTGAATGAATGCAACTTCATGCTCTCTTTAGGGGGGCTCACCCATATACCAGCCCTGACTCCTTCTCGGTTGATTGCACTATCAAAACTCATGTTCCACACCCCGTTTTCCGCACGATCTTCTAGGTCGACGGACTCTATTGTTTCCTACAATGTTTTCTCATCCGCTATCATGATGGTCGTCGATCCCTCTTCTCCGAAGTTAAAATCATTGTAGAACATAGAAGAACCTACTTCGGTGTCGAAAGCGTATATAGGATGATTGTGGGGTTGTGTCGTGCTACTTACCATGTATTTCAACAACACTTCTCTGTACAACCTTCTGTCGTGGCAGAAAATAGGGATAGTGGCGTAAGTCATATCCATTTGCAACGTGCCCTTCAACTTCGCATCCCACGATCTCGAAAGAAGCATGAAGAACTTTGGGGGTATTTCTGCGATGACTATGTCCATGACCATGTTCTTGGCGGGGATTTGAGCCAACGATACAATCAGGTCTTTGATAAAACCCAAACATTTGAATTTCCACGAATCGAAGGAGAAAAGGTCCTTGTATGGTCTAGTGACTTATAAACCCAGCTCGTCCATGACCACCTTCGGCATGAGATTGTGTGATGTGCCAGAATCAAGCATGGCGTTATGCAAGTTCAGATCATGGATCTTCAGACTGACATAGAAAAGGGGGACATATTCATCATTGCTTGTCTCTTCGACGCGTGAACCAAACAAGATGGTGGGGTGGTCATCTCGAATGTTCAGAGTATCGGGGGCTCCTCCCATTTTCATCATTTTAATTATTTGTTCCCGATACTCACCCTTTCTAATTAGCTCATTGAATGGGAAAGAGATTTTGATTTTGGACATTTCTTGTTCAAAATTGAAAGGGGAACAAGTTTTTTTTACCTCTTTTCCGCTCGTTTCCCGACCTGTCTACGGGGATTTTTTGGGGACTTCCTCCTTTGACTTCGCCTTCTCAACTGCCTCCTTGGCTGCATTGTCCGGTCTCAGTTGGCTCGTGGAAGGTGTGTCTGCTATAGGATTCTTTACAGAGTCTATTTGTCTCAGCTCGACAGGTACATATTTACTCCAGAGGTTGTACCTCTTCTGGAATTGCATGATAGCATTTTGATAACCTTTTTTGAATTCTTTCGTCTCCCAAGATGCTGCATCATCTGTTTCTAGTATCATACCATCGTCAGTTTCCAGCGTGAAGTCTTCATTTTGGCTCATATATCGATCGTTTTCTCTCTTCGTCAAGAACACGCACGGGTTTTTGTCATCACAACAATGCATCTGGTCGTCGAAAGACTGGTCGAAATCCTCGTCTGTGTAGTTTTTTTGGAAAGGAGGTCTCGTCTACTGGTCAACTGGGTCCCGTTGCTTGATTTGAGGAATCTGACCCCTGTGGAGATTCTGATTTATGGGTTGTGTGTCGTTTTGTTCTCGTGCAACATGCATGTTTTCCATGGACATTCTCACCATCAGCCTTTCCATGGTCTTCATCATCATGTCGAATTTGTCATCTGAGGACCGCGATGTCGACAACTATGCATCTCCCTCGGGTTATTTTTTTCCCCAATTGAACTTCGGTTTGATTTTTCCCGACGCCATCATGTTCACTTCAACCTCGACAACGTTACTCTTTATGGCATCCAGACTCGCTGATCTTATTTCTCTCAGCAGCAGAGCAAAGTCACTGTCGAAGGAATCTGCATACCGCAACTGCGTAACACCGGGAGGGGGCTTTACTTTAGCAAGGATGGACTTGTATACCTTCAAAAAATGAGCCGAGAATTCCTGCACTGTTTCCGCTCGTGTTTTATTGATGTTATTATATTGTGTTAGCAACTGCAAAGGTTTTTCTTATCTCCCCACTTATTCAGGAAAGATCTTTCGAATGCTGCGAAGTCCCGAATGCTCGCGGGCGAGAGGGATTTAAACCACTTTCTTACATCTCGCGAAAGGATTTGTGCAAAAATCCTCATTTTTTCATCTGCATAGTCTACCTCCTCCAGGTTGACAAAGTCGTTAAACCAATCCAAGTGTTTCTCGGTGGAAACATTTCCCTCAACGTCGTAGAGTCTGATTCTTTGTCTATAATTCTGAGGCAAGTCATGTAACTGGGATGGCAGGATTAGGGGAGTGAATCGGGCAGCCATAGCCCTAAGGAGATTCGGATTTTGGGGGATATTATTTGTCACCAGGGCTTGGAAATTGTTCGGGTCGAAAACGGTCTTGTCCAAACTGGTTTCTAACTTAGACCTTAACAGAGTTTGCTTGAAAAGTGCATCAAACTCAAGGTCATCAATTCTCTACACTTCATCTTTGGGAAAGGACAGACTTTTGTACAGGAAATAAAATGGGTCCGATGCCTGCTCTCTAGCCTTGCGCAAAATCTTCTCGAGGTCGTACATAGGCTCAAAGGGGTTTGGGTCAGGATTCGCTCTGGTGTAAAAAGTCTTTGGAGCCAGGTTTCTTGAGTAGTGCTACTTGGCGCTACTGGTTTGTTTGGACTGGAGTCTCCGGGGTAAAGGTTTAAGCTAGTATGGGTGTTTGTCCCTCTGTTACCCTCAGGGGCAAAACTGCAACGTTTGTCATTTTCCCAGGGAAAATATTTTCAATTTCATCCCCGACAACTGCGCTAGAAATGTTAGCACTCTGTAAATCTATTTAGCTGATAAACAGACGATGAAGATAACTTTTTCAACCAACTTTGAGACCCAAAACTAGCCTTTCGGATCTTGAGAGGGATCTCTCAGAAATGGCACAGTCTCCGCGTAGAATAATGACTTTGAACACAATGGCTAGATTGAACACCGATGGTAAAATGGTTTCTAGTTATATTGGCGCAGAAAATTAAAACTTGGGCTATGGGTTTGATCTGAGGACTGTCTTCAGGTTTTCCATGGGGTGTGATTGTCGGTCAGAATCCGAGGTGGGAAAAATGTGTCGTTGTATTTCTTGATCGGGTATCCTAGGGAACATGTGTTTGTCAAAACTTATTATCTGCACTGTTGGTTTCATCTTTTGTTATGCACCTATTTCTTGGGGAGTTGTGCGCAACAAACAACTGTCTGATCCTCATGACCATTATCAAAAATGGCAAGATGTTTTAGAGGACGCATATCACTTCAAAACTACCGTGAAAAAAATGTCGCCCGTTAAACTTTCTCTTTTGATGCGCTGGCAAGAGCCACGCAGATTTCCTTTTCGGTCACTTCGCATTCTCTGGGATGCTTCATGTGCCTTTATTCTACCAACCTTTGTGCCTCTCATAGTTGGATAATACTCTAAGATTCCTTTTCAACCATGCCACATTCCCTTCGTGAATTTGTGCAGTTGATGCTTCCACAATCCTTGTCGCTAGTTGTCGCCTTAATTCCCTATTCTCCTAATAAATCTCGGCAATAGCCAGCTTTTCTTGCTTCAACTGCTGAGATGGCGTTCCCTCACTTGTTCCCGTGGCGTCCTCTTTCCTTGCTCTGTTCCCTCGTTCACGACTCGATTTCTCGACAGGTTCTAGCCGGATGACGTGTCCGAGTAGTTCTTCAGCTGCCAATCCGAAGCATGGTCCTTCTGGAATTTTAGCCTTCATGATCTCCTCGTTCTTTCTTGGCCTACCCCTCCTATGAGGCAACTACTGTTTGGAGGAGGAGGCTCTTTTTGTGTCCCTCTCCTGTATGAATTTCTCTGTTTCGGTTGTTCTGCAACTTAATTCGATCTCTTCGGTAGGTGAAAGAATGGTTTCTTCCACATCTTTGGGAATGGTCGTCGCGGGTGAGAAAGAATTCCAATCTCTTTGAGGTTTGGACCTCACATTTCATCCACTTCACGCACCCTTTCTTGTACTCCGAGAAGTTGTCATGGCGGGACCAAGGTATACTCTGCATGCAACATTTTGAACGAATGCACATGGGAGTGGTTCTAAACCGACTGGACTGGCAAAGGGGGAGTTGCGAAAAGAGCTTAGGCCTGGTGCTATGACTGGAGGGCATGTCGAGCATCTGAGATTTATAACGAATCAACCAAGAGAGGAAAACATGTTGGAAGCCAATTAATTTATGGCGACGAGATGTTTCAAGTCAAATTTCAGGTTGTTCATGTTGGACAACTGAGAGGGGCGGGGGTGAATCAGTTGTTACCGTGCTTAAACAATTATGCTTATTTTAAATTCTTTGAAGAGCACTTAATGAAAATCACAATAATGCAGGAAAGTAAGCAATAGAACATTCAACATCATTGTCACATATGAAATCTATAGAGATAGATATTTCCTGAGGAAACCCATAAAGGGTAAAAACCTCTTCTTCTTTATATGATAAGTAATCTTTACATTCTGTACATTATCATACATATGAGCTCCAACTCATTGTGAGGCTACAACCTTTGTATTGCAAGCTGCAACTTGTTGAGAGCACCAACTCTGTGTTTTCTCTAACACCTACTAGAAGGAAGCACCAACTCCCTGGTTTCTCTAGCACCCACTAGAAGGAAGCACCAACTCCCCAAGTGTTTCAGCACCAACTGGATGGAAGCACCAACTTCCAATCACATGGGCACCAACCTATATAATAGAGAACAACAATTCTCCCTTGCACCATCCTACCACCCTGGTTTCTCTGGCTGCAACCAAATGGAAGCTACAACTCCCTGTGTTCAAGCACCCACTTGAACCTTTGAGGACAACAATCCTCCCTAGCACCTCCCTTCCACCCTGAAATATAAATCTTTGCTAATAACACTTATTACAGTGATATAAAGTTCTTCAAAAACTTACCAATCTCATCACCGATATGCTACACTGCGTTGCTCTATCTGCATCAATGTCTTCTGCACACTCCTCTTACGCCTTATGTTCTTCTACCATTTCTTCTCTGTGTGCCATGTCCATTCAATGCACCACATCTCTTTTGTGCATTTCTGTTGTTTCACTTTGCCTCCTTCTTCACACGTCAATTACACTCAACAACAACAACACCCATCTCTTCTTTGTTCAGCATACTTATAGTTTCTATGCACCTTGTGCATGTTGTATCGCCATGTTTCTGCATGCTCTCTCCATGTCGAGTGCTCTTCCTGATCATCATAGAAACTCTTTAGCTTCTCTGGCAGTTGAACCCACGCGTCCATCATCACTGGGTGTTATGCTAAGATTCCTTGGCCTCTCTGGCAGTTGAGACTCTTCGTCTTCTTCATCATAGTCGACCTCGTCCTCTGGCAGATACCATCAGTCATTTCTAGCAGTTACACTGTGAAGTGAAACAATAGCCCTCCGATCATATTCAAGTTCACCTGCACCGTTGGATGGAGTTCGTAGGGTCTTACATTTAATTTTTCATTTCGCATTTCGACATTTCGGGATTCCTGTGGTTAAGGCTTCTTTAAGCTTCACGTACTGGTCCCTAAAACTCTGAAATTGAGATTGGTTGCACTAGCTCCTTCCACCATCTTTTGTCGATGTGACCAATGGCTGTGACCACAGGCTGAGCCAAAACGTGTTTCGCATTTCAACATTTCGGCAATTAGACAATCCTGTTGTGAGGCATCTCGACTCTCCAAGTCGCGATCTCTGAAACTCCAAAATGGAGCTTGTCGCTTCAAGATTTTCTCTATAGCTCTTTGATGATGTGACCACCATTGATGACCGAGCACTTATCCATAAAGTGCTTTCGCGATTTCGCAATTCGACATCCTTGATGTGAAGATTTCTTTAGGCTCCATGTCCCGATCCTTGAAACTCCGAAATGGAGCTTGCTGCTTCAAGCTCTCTTCTACAGTTCTTCAATGATGTGACCACCGGAATATGACCACTCTCCAATCACACAAGCGCTTCGATCTCCAGATCAATGGTCCTCAATCTGTGGTGATCGGACGACTATCCTCTGCCCCAGAACTTCAGCCTTCGGGACTTTGGGGGAGTGATGGAGTTAAAACTCCCAAAGCAAAAACTCTCGGAGTGAGGTCAGTCTTGCATCACTCGATGACGTATTGTGACCTGATTGGTTTTCACGTGTCACTCATAATTGTGATTTCCAGTGGCCTGAAATTCCAAATCAGCTTGACACTTGTCATTGTCTGATCATGCCACGTGTCATAGTTTTCCACCTGTCCTTTCTGATGTGGTCTGCCACATTCTCCTCCTGGATCTATCGGCCTAGATCACTTCGTGATTTCGGCATTCTCGATGTGAATGTTCTCGACACTTCCAAGTCTCGGTCTGCGAAACTCTGAAATGGAGTCAGATCAGCTTTTCGGCTTTTCGCACTTCGCAACTTCGGGACTCCTGTGATGAGGAGTCTCGACACTTGACTCCTCCATCTCCCGGTATCCGAAACTCCGAAATGGAGTCGGATCAACGGTCCAGATCAAACTTTGATATGACGGCTAAGGTTATTTCGCGATTTCTCATTTCGCGACTTCAGGTCTCCTGTAGTAAGAGTTCTTGACATCCCCACCTCCCGGTATCTGAAATCCTGGTATACGAAATTGTCTCCTGCTTTCAGGATTTTGGCATTTCACATTTCGCGATTCTGAGACTCCTGTGGTAAAGTGTTTCGATACTTCAACTCCCAGTTTCTGAAACTGTCTCCTGCTTTTAGGATTTCGACATTTCGCATTTCGCGATTCCGGGACTCCTGTGGTGAAGTGTTTCGACACTTCCACCTCCCGGTATCTGAAACTCTGAAATGGAGTCGGATCAATTTGTCCCTAATCTTCCTTGCCTTCCTATTTGCCATCAAATGATCAAGCACACTCTTGCACTCTGCGTGCACCTCTGCACTTATCCTCTTGAGCTTACGTAGTCCCCGTTTTCCATTGCTGCATACTTTGATCTTGCCATCAATGACAAGCACACCTATCTGTAAACATGCCAATAGTTCATGGAAATTCCCCACGTGTGGAATGCAGGTGATACGATTTGTTGTGCATGTATAATACGAACGCTGTGATTTTTCATTCCCTCGGCCTTCATGATAAACTAATAATAACTACTGCACTTTCCGACGCGACCTTTATCAACCACTTGACTTGACCGGGGTACGTAGAAACTGGCTTCTTAACGGGATTCGACCTTTTGGGAAAAGACATGCCCGTACCACATATACAGTTTCCGACTCTGACACCCTTTCCCATTTCCAAGGGCCAACCGGCCATTTGCTGAATTCAACCTCATGGCGTTACATACTTGACTTCTCATGTTTGGGCGCATGGATCATAATGTGACTCGAAACCGACTCTAAATGGAAAGAAAAAAAGTTGGCGCTAACACCACCGATTGCGTGTAGACCTTCCACAAACCTACCAACCATAGACCGTGCTACTCATCACTCTCAGCAGTAGGTCACCCCCGAGCTGGGACTAAGCTCCACCAGGCAAGGGAATCATAGGCTAGGCAATGTCAACAGGAAGACACACATTTTATGAGGATTGATTCTCTCCTAGGAGCCACTTATGCCCACTTCTCACAGACTCTCATTCCCCACATGCATGTCCCACCCCAAGAGTATACACCTTCACTATCACCAGGACATTCCTTCAGCTTCTAAACCTCCCTTGCCTTGGGCTTCAGCAACAAGCTAGACCATAATTCTCTGAGCTTTGTGGAGGCTACATGACCCCTTCCAGGAGTTCTCACTTCCTCCATGCACTCTCTCACCTGGAGAGAGTAGCTCACAGGCCTTACAACCTGCCTCTTCAACCACAACCACCTCCTTCACCTAGAGAGAGTGTTGCACACAGGCCTGATAACCTGCTTCTTCAACTCCATTCCAGCATAAGGAGGACAACAGTAAGGCTCAACAAGGAGCATATGATGATATCCAATCAAACTCAACCAAGGGACTGTGTGGCCACAATAGCCCACAGTTATAACACACACGGCATAGGCAATTACGGTATGCTCAGGTTTCACAGAAGACAACAACCCAAATAGTTAAGCATGAACTCAGATATGTAGTGTGGATAAATTGGGTTCACCGGACACACAGGAGACACAACTCAGTCCACGGGTTTACCACTATTTTTCGGGGTGCGTGACAAGGAATCAACACAAAGGTCAAACGCAGACTCAAACGGTTCAGACAGAGGATGTGTCGGCTTCTCAAGAAAACATCACGGTTTTGTAGCTTTAGAGATGCATGAGGGTTACACAGTTCAAACAACGGACGGAAGAATGGAGGAAGAACCCCCATCACGACTCAATTCTTGGGTTAAATTGCATGTGCTTGGGCCGACACATGTCGCCCATGAAGCTGCATGCACTCCATCAAATATGCATTCCCTTTTCCAGGAACTTAGGATAAAATTATACCTTTCACACCACTTTGGAATAATAATAAATTATTATTCTAGGACTTAAGCCCTCAAGCTTAGCCCCTCTTCCAACCTTTCAACCCCCTCTCCCTTACCCATTATGTGGAATCTTAGTCCCCCATCACTCTTTCTTCGTGGTTGGTCGGCACACAACGATGTTTATATATTATATTAATGATCTGCATAATTACATATACAAAATCAGGCTCCTGGCCTTTAACACCTAGGCTCTCCGACCTAATCACCAAATAATCCTCCTAGCTTATTATAACTCGGCTCGCCAGGCTACAAAACATGTTTACAATTTATAAATACAATTGGGGCTTGTCCTTGGGTATATTACAGTAGTACTAGGATGTGCAAAGGACAATTGGTCAATCATCACAATATTTCTTTCGTGAGGAAACCATAACACGTGGAAAAACGATGAAAAAATGGTAGTCATAGCATAAGTCCAATTATGTCCTAGCAAAAGACTATAGTTGAGAGGTGCATCAACCACCTCAACCTTGACCTCCACATTATTTCTGCCTAACTGGACCAGGAAAGCGAGAAGAATACAATGGGTCTAAAATAATGTCCATCGAATGCAGTTAACATGGTCATGGATTTAGACAAGGGAGGAGAGCAAATGGTTTTCCAATAGGCCAAAGACATCGCGGATGTCGAAGCACCTTCATCAGTGACAGTACGTTTGATGGTAACATTTGTATACTCCACATGGATTTGAAAAGCCACATGGTAAGGTAAGCGAGGCTTAACATTTGTGACATCAAACTTGATAACCTTTGAGCCACATCGGTCTAGAGTTCCCAACATAGATAGTAAGGCATTCCTCTATGTAGGACACGTCAAGAGCACCTCCAAAGCTGACATCACACATGAAGTTTGGCCCAAATATTTGACAATCGAGTAATTTTGGGTGGATCTGGCATTAGGATTATGGGCAGAGTGCTTAAGGAATCCTTTCAAAATATGAGGCGGAGGTTCAAGATTATCAATATGAAAAGGTGTTTTTGGAGGAGGGGGAGGATCTGGACCTAGAATAGGTTGTGAATAACCATAATCACGAGATTGAGTGTCTAGATTAATCTCGAACTTAACCATATTGATGCATAGATGGCCACCATCACGTGCCGAGGGGTTTTGACTCCCACTCGATGTATTTATGGTGTTGGAAGTCCCCAAGGTCATATTTTGGTTATGTGTAAATGGGTTAGTCAACACAACAAGTTTTTGCGCTATGAACCTCGAGGCTTCCTCAATTTTGGGGAAAAAGTGGGTAAGGTGATCATCTTTACATTGTTTAAAAGGAAACTTCACCTTCCTCTTTTATTTCTTTCCCTCACTAGCATTATTATCAGATTTATCATTATTATTGTCATCCTTGGCTTTATTATTATTATTATTATTCCCACCCTTACAATTATTACCTCGTCCTTTCTTCTTGTTCCCTCTAGGTTGTTGGTTACTGTTTTGGTTCAGTGACTATACAGAATGCACATCCGCCGAATGGATGGTAGAGGACGAAGCCATAGCTTGTCTTGCTACAGACTGGTTAAGAGACAACTATTTCAGTTGGTTCATCACCATATCTGTAGTCTTAGCATTTGTGGAGCCTATGATGTCATTGACATGAGGCCCAGGATTTTATCTAGGATCATAATTCGACCGTGGTGCATCAGGGATAATTTCATAAAGCATCCCAGATTGAGCATATATAAGGTCCAAATGTTGGGATTTGAAGATGGCTTCTTCTTCAGATGTCACTCCAGATGTAGGAACATCATTTGAAATGTAAGGAAATACATACTTGGGGAACCATTAGAAAAGGAACTCTATAGGAATGTAATCTTTAATCAAAATCTTTCATCTATGCCACTCTTGGATATGATCGGAGATGTGGGTGGCTTTATATTGACAAAAATTCTATAAAATTTCTATGTTGACATCATTACGAACCAGTAATTGGAAGTGATTAAGAAAAACCAAGACCATCTGATTGAAAGTTTTGTAGGTTCCCCAAGGTAGCTCGATGTACCACTTAGCGGAAACGCATGTAAGGGTGCGTTGAAATAGCCTCAAACGAATATAATTGTCATTAAGGGAGTTAGATGAGCACCATAAGTGAAAGGTAGTCAGATAATCACCTCGGTCCTCACCAGTCTTACCCTCAAACTTTGGAATGTCAGAAGTAATCTTGGTGGGGACGGGGGGCCATGACGGATCGTGATGCATTGGGTAATTCATCAATTTTGACAAATCTGATAGATTTAACATGGCAAGAAAATAAATTTGAGGTTGCGGCGTCTGAGCCCATGCTCCCAGGAAAGACTAGTTTTGAGATATCGCAAGCCAAACAGGGTTCTGGTGTATACCATGGCCTTTCCCAGTAGGATAATATCCTCCTCCCAACTAATTCATAAAAGGTTTTAAGGACATCATTACCGAGTAAGGCGTTTGCGAGGAGAAAGTGACATGATAAGGATTACTCATATGAGGATATATGTTTCCCCCAGACGAAGGAAATTTGTGCGGGGGGTTTCCCATAGTATAAAAATGACTCCCTCCAGATGAAACACTAGAGGTAAGAGGGAGGTTTTCCATGACAAAAGTGTTCGTAGGAACATGCATAGAGTAAGAAGAATGGATGGATGGAATATAAGAAGTAGAAGGACCGCCCATTTGAGCACTCAATCCTCGAAAAGTGTATCTAGTATTGGCTCCAGAGGAAGGAGGATTCCAACCTCCTACTGTAGAATTTGGTTGAGGGATATGACCCCCACGAAAAGAAAAAGGAGTATAAGGAGGTGTCATGCCCCCAAACCCAAAACTAGGATTCACATCAGAAAACGAAACGAAGGATGACAAGTGCGAAGTCATGTCTGGCATACCAAAAGAGAAAGGATTAGAGGCCCAAGGCATGGACTGAGTACTATGATTCGATGTACCACTCAGAAATACAAAAGGGTTCATTCCCACGGGCTGAGAAGAGACCATGGGTTGGGTATCATTAGGTGAGGGAGCCTCTGGAATCCAAATTGTTGACGATAAGGGAGTGGAGGGGACCCCACTAATCATAGAGGATGCAGGAGTCAAAGGGATTCCTAAGACATTCATATCTAACTCAATGATCATGGTAGGATGATTGGGAGTGGATATATATGTACCAGGCTGATTAATTCTACTCCTTTTTAAGGAGGCTTCGGTAAAGGACTAAACCGTGGTGGTTTATTAAAAAAACAAAGAGACCGACGAGGAGGCTGGTCTTGCTCCACGATGACTCAGAACCCAAGACACAATACAAAATCCTAAGGACAACAAATAATCAAAGAGCACACTCCTAAATAAAGCTAAAGGACAATGCACACAAACATGATATGATGGATGAAGGGACCTCCCAAGCTAAAGAAGGTATGCCTGTCCTAAGAGGGGATGAGACTCCCGAACAATAGAGTGGAGGTAACATAACCAGTTATAAGGACCCTCATAGACTTCACAGCGTAGTTTATCAGATTCCTCCAGAAAGAAAATCCTCCATAAATTTTGTGTGTTGTCTGATCCCTATCTGACTCAGGGTAATTGCATAATCATCCCTGCAAGAAACCTATGCGACTATCTAGGTCAATTAACTAAATTCACCATGGTATAACCAATGCTCAGGAGAATAGTCACAGGTTCGGTCCACCATATGGGCAGGGTAGCAAAGCCCAAAATCTTGAAAGCACCGCCTCTCAAGAAGGTAAAGGAACTAGCGAAACTTCCATAAATATCTCTGACGCTAGGAAGGTAGTAGAGGGCTATCGATGCAACCAACTTTGCTCGACCTTGTGCTTAACTCTAGTGTGAGTGGAGCCTCATGAGGACACCAATTACACAATAGTTTTCACCACTACCTGGTCAGACACATACATTGAGTTTTATAGCCTTGGAGACGTTTACTCACAAAATCCTATTCGAAGGCCCTAGGTCCTACACTTGTTTGTGTACCCTGAAAAATAAAATAGTTTCTATTAAATTTTAATTATTCAACGTTAATTTTAATGGATTTTTCTTACTCACGAGGTGTGATCATGAAACTGATGGTATTATGACTCAGCATATATCAAAATGAATCAAATATAAAAACACTGCTAAGTACTAGTCTTGATTTTCAAAGAGATGGTATGCTTTTAAATTTGTTTCCAAGATGCAATCTCTACAATTTCAATGAAATGCAATCTTGCCTAATATGCCAAAACTAATGTAAAGTAGCCAAAAGTACAAATGCTATAAGTAATATGCAAAAAAAAACATTTTTTTTTTTTGTATTTTCAATATAATGAAATGAAAATTTGCAAGGGTTGAATAACAACCTCACAGGAAGACCCTATTACAAGCAAAAAGAGACAAGCCAAGCAGGACTCCAAGAAGAGACTACCCATACCAAAATGCAAGGACAAGAAATGAGAAAAATGATAAGAAAGGAGTTCGCCCAAAAGATTCACCAATAATGTGGCTTCCTATCACTCTTTAGGCACTTAACAATGAGAATAGGGACCCAAGAAGTCTCAACAACCAACAAAACTCACCCAACAAACACTAAACTCAACAAAACAAACTTAGAAGATAATGTACTTGAATTTTTAGGGAACATAAGTGTATGTACGTGCCCTGAAGACAAACAACTCGCATATCTACGTGACTATCAAGGAAAAAACCGCATATGCCAAAGAAGACACTGCTTGGCCAAGGGTTAGGCCAAGAAACTCAAATAGAAAGAAAAATACAGGCTATCAAGAAACACGTGACACAAAACTTAGGCAAATAGAGAATAAATAAATGAGAAAAAACACTCAATACCCCCAAAGGAAGATCCTCCCTAGTGGAGTCGCCAATTCTATAATGAGGAAAATCTCTTTATGGATAGGGGTAAGGTAAACCACAACAGACGAAACAACACTCAAAAATCAACTCTAATCTCAAGTATGTTATATAAATGAGAATTCTAACAAGATAATGCTAGAAGCCTACCTCATCCAGTCCTCCACAACCAAGATACGCAATCTTTATACCTTTATATGCTAGCCTCACCCTTTTTGTTGTTTAAAAATATAAAATTAATAAATTTATCTCCCAATGGCTCTATTACTTTAATCTTTTATTTCCAATGGCTACATTATTATTTTAATATTTTTTCACATGGCTTCATGGTTTATGGTTTGTAACTCTTATTTTACAATGGATAACCTTAATTTTTACCCTATAAATCTCCACCCATCATTCTTTTGTATTATTTCATCTTTATTTGTGTATAATAATGGGTGTTTCTACTATTTTAGTGTTATTTGTGGATGATGATGGATGAAGTTTATTTCCAAAAAGCTTAAGTAACCAAATAAATAAACAACCTTTAAAAAATTAAGAACATTTAAGTATTTACAATAGTAAATTATACTTTGCTATTATAAATTGTAAATTATACTTTGCTATTATTTAATATTTAATATAAAAAAAATTAATATATAAAATTAAATTAAATGATTAAAAAAATTAATTCTCAAAAAATTATTTATTTTAAAGTATTTAAAGAATTGGATTTTAAAATAAATTTTCCCTAAGCCAGTCCCAAAGTTAGATGGAAGATCGATATAATTATGAGTGGGATGATATAGATAGTTTTCCTCAAATTTCCCATGCTGAGGCCTGCCCCAAAATTGGATGAAAGACCCATATGCCTATGAGTGGGATGATGGAGACAGTTTTCCTCATGTGTTATATACACCCAAAATCAAAATCGGAGTCAAAGCGAACAGGCTGCTATTCACAAAGGAAAATCGGAGTCAAAGCGAACAGGCTGTGATTTACAAAGGAAAAAGGTGAAGATACATCAAAAATAAGTTGGTTAACTTTGGATTTAGACTGATGAAATATTTTTGAGCATTTTAATTATACAAATTTAGCCACTCAAATTTGTACATCTAATCATTTATTATTTGATTTCGGGCAAAATCAAACGAAAAAAGTTACCGAAAAACCTTTAAAAGATAGAGCGTTTAAACTATTGCCATCATCGAAAAAAAACATTAACTAAACATTTTAAGTTTTGGGTTTTTTCTGTTAGAATTAATGATTAATTTGGAGTTGGTTTTAGTTTGTTGGAGTTGTTGAGATATTCTCTCAACCTCCATAACTAAGTTTAGAATAATTTGGATCTGACTCCAACTATATATATATGTTGTAATTGAGATTCAAAGTAATACAAATTATTATTGTGTGTGAATCTGTTGCAATAGTTGATCTCCATTTTCTTAATATGGTATCAGAGCTTGGTTGGGCTTAATCCCTCACGGGAATGCCCAGGAAGATGTGATAGCTATTGATGTCGATTCACTGTACATAGGTGTGTGCGAGTAGATTTCTTTTGTGTGAAGTTTTTCATGTGACTTTGTGATTAGTTTTCTTGCGCTGCCTCTGTCTAGTGTGGATCCTGCCTAAATAAGAAGCCGTCGATTCAAAGCTGTTGAACACTGTTCACATTTGTTCGTTGGAATTGCACGAGAGAGTTGTTGTAGAAAGGAGTTGCTGCCGTGGAGAGGAAATTGACTAGATCGAGGCTGATTCAATGTATCATTGTTGCAGATTGGTGTTGACCATAGATCGCTTCCCAGGAATCACCCAGGCGATCGTTGCTGATGATTGCCACTTGAAAGCCACTGATTAGCCCTTGATTCGTGCGGATCAGAGGAGCCTTTAGTATCCATGTCTTGGCTTGGGCGAAATCATTTACTGTGTGAGCATCAGAAAGAAAATTCGAAGGAGCCGTTACATCTATTGACCACCTCATTTTTAGATTTGTTCATAAATAACAGAGAGACAGTTCTATGGCTTCATGTTTTCTGAAACCAGCATGTTGAAAAGAGCCTAGCTTTCTGGTCATACAATTAAAGGCGCAACATTTTCTTCCAGCAGAAGAATGAAGAATACCTGTTTATGGAATATCATATATGTTCCTTCTACAAATCGAGCTAAGGTCTAGTGATCTTAACAGAAGAGGGCGTGCAGATTTGAATAATTGTTGGAATTGTTGTATGTTGTTTTGACTGTGTTTCTTGATGTGTCTAGTTTTAGTGTGCTATTGTTCAAGTGTAAAAATTCAAATGATACAGAACCACAAAGAATAGATCAAATAAGGTTTATGTTGATGTGACCTGTCGTGCTCCGGGAGCATTAGTACAGGTTATTTTGTGTTAAGAGGTCAGTTGTGAAATTGGTTGCTGAAAACATTTTGTACCTAGATCACTGTCCTATCTTACTGTCGAAATTTGCTCTTCGGGGGAATTTCACAGATGGAAGTGTATCCATAAAATGGTTCAGTATCGAGATTGTCCTTCGGGAGGTCGAGAAGCGTCAATTGTGCAAAGAACGTCACAGATGGTCAGAAGCGTTTTGACTTTAAATGTGTCAATGGAAAGCTCGAAGAAGAGGAAGAAGAAAGAGCGGAAGCCGTGTGATTGCAGAGTGAGTTTCAGCGTTGATGAAGACCAGATCAAACAGAGATCTATGTTGTGATTTGAGAATTGTAATATGTGGTTTATTTGTAATGTAATCATTAAGGGAGGGTGTTAGAATTAATGATTAATTTGGAGTTGGTTTTGGTTTGTTGGAGTTGTTGAGATATTCTCTCAACCTCCATAACTAAGTTTAGAATAAGTTGGATCTGACTCCAACTATATATATATATGTTGTAATTGAGATTCAAAGTAATACAAATTATTATTGTGTGTGAATCTGTTGCAGTAGTTGATCTCCATTTTCTTAATATTTTCATCACACTCTATCCATTTATACATTCAAAAATCAATCGAAAAAAGTTACAGAAAAACATAATACATACATCTGGCTGAAAATTTGTAATACATGCATCTTCACAAAATCTAAATTCGAGCCAACGCACAGGAAAAAGGGATAAGGACAACATGCATCCCACTTAAATCAAAATCGAAGTCGAGGCAAGCTGTGATTCACAGAAAAAAGATAAAAGATAAGGTGAACGTACATCATACAAAATCAAAATCTGAATCAGAAAAAAAAAATAAAGACCGTCCGTGTTACTATATCCACGAAAGCTGCGGGTACTGTATGGTAGATCTATTACTTACGTAATAATTAGAATCAAGTAAGTAAGGCTGTGATTTAAAAAAAAAAGTAACAAAGTGAAAGTTCTAGATAGTGAGGTAGAGTGAAAGTTTTAGATAGTCAGGTGGTTGATTCTTGTGGTATTTACTTGCCATCAGGATTTAAATTGAAAGTTCTAGATAGTAAGGTAGAGTGAAAGTTATATTTAGTAAGGTGATTGATTAATGTGGAGTTTACTTGCCATCGGGATTCAAATTATATGAATATTTTTGTGACACCTCAATCTTCTTTAAAGATTATTAAATCTGATAACAAATTCTATGGATACGTTTGTGACACCTAAATCTATGTGAGGTCATCAAGTCATCCTTTCATGGAAATGAAAGATTAAGATGAAAAAGAGAAGATTCATCAATTATGAAAAAAATTAGGATGACGTCATCAAGTAATCATGTCATGGAAAAAAAAGATTAAGATGAAAAAGAGAAGAGTCATAAAGTCATGAATTATGAGAAAAAAAAATTATATGGCTGGCAAACAAAGACTATATGACTGGCAACCAATAAACACTAAACACATGCTGCGAGAAAGATTTGAAAGGCTTGACATGTACCAGAAAGATTTGAAAGGCCTAAGATGTAACATATATTGCATTTAATGGTGTACAGTCGAGTCAATAGAGGACCCCTTTATAACAGTTACAGTACGTACTATCTCTTTTTAGCCAGGTCCATGCAGTAGAATCGGAAAGGAAAGGACTTCCTCCCATTGCCGTGTGGTAAGAGCCATCACCGTGTGGTAAGAGATGGAATCGGAGTGGGGTTTTGGAAATCGATTTTGTCTGAAATTTGATGAGAAATGGTTAAGGAAAGGACTTCTTCCCATTGCCGTGTGGTAAGAGATGGAATAGGAGTGGGGTTTTGGATATTGATTTTAAGTATTCATTGACCACATAATATCGGTCTTATTGATTAACCGCATGATTAATCCCATGCGCAGAGTACAATTTTTTTTGTAGTGTGATGGGTATGTCTATGCACATATTCTCCACTGTCCGATGGCAATCAAAATCCCAAGGAAAATGAAGTTCCATGGAAGGGATTCTGCACGCTCTCTCCTGATCGGTCAAACTATTACGCTATTCTACATAATTATTGTTGTTCCGGCCTTCATCAATATTACTCTTCTTGGACAGATTTGCAGCGCAGTAACAGAGAAGCCGTCAACTAGATGCGATAAGGGCAACTATACAGAAGGCAGTACGTTTGAGCGCAATCGGAAAAGTCTCTTTGATAGTCTTGTTCAAGGGGCGAACCAAACTGGGTTTAACAGCTCTGTGTATGGCGAAAGTCCTGACAAAATATATGGCCTCTTCCAGTGCAGGGCAGACATGACAGTCGACCAATGCTACACTTGTTGGCAATTGGCAACGACTAGCATCCAACAACAATGTGGGAGAACCGTTGGCGCTCGTACTTGGCCTTTTCACTGCTTCTTACGCTACCAAAACTATAGTTTCATCGGACAAATGCAGACAGATAATGTTATAAGCGTTGAGGGCTTCGGGGGGGACACTGGTGTCTTTATCCCGACTGACTTTCAAGCGGCTGCTAAGAATCTCTTAAACAATTTGTCAGGTGAAGCAGCACCTCAAACGAATCGATCTGCTTTCGGTACAGCTCTAGACTCGTTGTCCCAAACGATCTACGGTCTGGTCCAGTGCACCAGAGATATAACTACATCAGACTGCACAACATGTCTATCATACGCAATCAACGTAATATTCACATCTAATCCGACTGCGGGAGTTCAGTATTGGAGTCGAAGCTGCATACTTCGTTATGAAATATATCCTTTCTTTAATTCGTCTGTGCTTCCACCAGCCCCTGCGGAAGGACCAGTTAATGGTAAACGGATGAAGTCTTCAGACAAGAGAACACACATAATTTTAGGTGTTGTGGGTGGCTTGGTTTTCGTGTTAATCATATGCGCGTTCGCAACTGGGAGAAGACTGAAGTTTTTCTTATTTCGAAGGGGATACCAAGGTATGCTACCACATGATTATATGTTTTTAACCAAAACAAGTAGAGATTATGTTATGAGTTTGGAATTATAAAGTTCAAGGAAGGAAAAATACGCAATGGTTCTATTTAAAGCCCACCAAGTTGTTGCAGGTTTTCTCAAACAAATACTAGCTTTAGTGCCGTAGATTCTAATAAGAACTTAAATTTCCATTTAACCAGGATAAGGGATGTGAAAAATATCCATAAGAACACATAAACCAGGATAAGGGATGTGAAAAATATCCATTTTAAAAATGCTATTAGTTCTGTACTTGCTTCTTTCTGTCAGTTTTATCAGTTTCTATAAGCATATGGCCTGATGAACTGAGTCTTCCTCTGTTGCTGCGTCTCTTGGTGAAACCACTGATGTCTGGACACAGATATTGTCCTGTAGCCGACCTTTCCACTGCACCTGTTCCTGACCTCCATAGCAATTCAGAGCAACGGCCAGATGTATGAGCGCACCTTTATTCCATCCTTCCAGCTAGGATTGCACCCCGACTTGTATCCGGTACCATGCGTTGGCTAAACGTTTTTGGGTTTTTTGGTTGGAATTTGGGATGTAAATTTGAATAAAATCGTTATTTTCTATGGTTTAAATTGCATTTCTAAATACATAAATAACTTTAGTGATGAAATTTTTTTAAGGCACTCCGATTATACAAACTTAGTCACTCAAATCTATCTATAAATCCAATCATTCATCAATCACTAAATTTCTGACAAAATCGAATTAAAAAAATTTCATCACCCAAATTTCTAACAAAATCAAATTAATCACCAAATTTCTAACAAAATCAAATTAAAAAAACTTTTCAAAAAAAACTTAAAAAATAGAAAATTTAGACTACTGCTTTCCATATTCTCCATGATGCCACCATAATCCTCATCTCCAGCGTGGACCTGGGGAGGCGAAAAGAATAAATATTGCATATTGTTGATAACTAACACATACCCATTTAAACGAAGGGGTTTGATCGCCTGTAGCAGAAAACCAGGCTGTGAATATGATTGTACCCAGGGCTTTTATAATCTCTAGCGGAAAACCAGGCTGTACAGATGATTATAACCAGCCTTGTGGGTGTGAGTGACCATATT
Source organism: Picea engelmannii (assembly GCA_009831015.1). Lineage (NCBI taxonomy): Eukaryota > Viridiplantae > Streptophyta > Pinopsida > Pinales > Pinaceae > Picea > Picea engelmannii. Next base: position 98,962 of record ML798027.1, on the reverse strand, counting down.
CAATAGACTTTAAGATTTACTAGACCGTTACACAGAGGCCCACAAACAGAGAGTTGATGGTTCACCAAGCCCTTATGGAGTTGTATAATACATTTCCAAATATAATATGATGAATCGTGACAGATAACATACTATACAATCCAATACTATGCAGGTTAGCACAGTCTGCGTGATTAAATTGTTAATAAAAATTATTTTTTTAAGAGCAAGTGTCTTCTGTTGATCGGCGTACTTCATAGTTGCCATAAAATCCTCGAATTATGCAGCTTTAACCTATTTTCCCAGTCTTTTCAGATTCTGCAGCTTTCTTAGCTTATACTTTTCATAAGAGCAAGTGTCTTCTGTTGATCGGCGTACTTCATAGTTGCCATAAAATCCTCGAATTATGCAGCTTTAACCTATTTTCCCTTTCAGATTCTGCAGCTTTCTTAGCTTATACTTTTCATAGATATTTTTAACGCAGTCTGAATGTTTGATTTTTTTAGAGTTTTTAAGGAAATATTTTTAGATTAATTTTTATTAAAATTTAATTAAAAATTGTTGGAACTCTATATTTGAGTCTGTATAATTTTAGTGTTTTAAACTTTTTTTGTTAGTTTGTTTGTTTATGACATGTAGGACTAAACTAGGTCTGAGCCACACCAACCCTTAATATCACTGAGTGCCTTAACAACATACTCCATCACCAATATCCTACACCTAAAAAAACTTTAAAACTATATATAATTAAAACAACACAATTTTACAATTTTATTTTAATTATTATATTTTTATACTTGAGTTGTGGTAAATTCAGTAATATATCTCCTTTAATAATAAAAACATATAAACTTCAATTTTTATTTTTATACTTTCTAATATAACTCTGTATTTTCATTATACAGATCAGGAGGAGGAAAAAGCATTAATCAATCATGATCGACAAATAGTATTTACAATGGAAACATTACTAATTGCTACTAAAAACTTTCATGATGATAACAAGCTCGGAGAGGGAGGCTTTGGCCCTGTCTACAAGGTAACATAGGCTCACAAAGCTACCAC
>ML798027.1:58585-81409 GCA_009831015.1 Picea engelmannii | reverse complement strand
AGGGTTAAATAATGAATAAACATAAAAAATCCACTTTTAATATAGTAAAAAGTAAATAAAATGAATCCATAACACATTTTACCATATCATTTTACCCTTTTACCATTTGAGTTCAAAAACTTCATTTTACCCTTCTACCTTCATTGTTGATTTCTGGGAGCTTCGGGCGATCATTCCATGAGCCATCTGGATCATTTTGGTAAGCTCTCCATTCTCTACCTTTTCATGGTTCAAATTCATGATTTCTTTGGTTAAAAGTCAAGTTTTAAATTGATTTTTTAAACCCTATGCGTGTAGAGGAATTCATGCAGGCTGCCCATACGGGACCTGAGAGAATGCTTCATTCTCGTAGGTGGGCCTAAGGCAGCCTGCGATAAGTTCGCATTGCGTGCAATAGGCCACCTGCGGACATCGCAAAGTTTAAAAATTTATGCAACGTTTAGCCAAAAAAAAGAATTTTTCCATGTTTAAGATTATTAACCATCTTCATATGTCTCTCATGCAGGTTAATAGCCATCATCATGGTGCTCGAATGGAGAGAACGGGAACATGAGGAAGATAATACAAATGCCAAAAATCACCCTCCGACCATTGCTTCCTTAAGAGATTGCGGTCTCTTGAAATATTTACGCATCCCGGGCATGAGAGCCCAAGTTCGATTGCTGGAATACTTAGTCCGGATGTGGGATCCAGATCAACAAGTTTTTAATGTTGGAGCTCACACATTGACTATTGACATCGAGGACATCTATTTCTTGACTGGGTTACCCAGGCGAGGGTCCTATGTCAGTTTGACCGGTCGCCGAAGGGGTGGTTTAAAAATGAGTGAGTATTGCAGCCAGTACTACGTACCTGAGGCTGAACAACAGAAAGGGAAAGTGGCCATTTGGGGAGTGACTGATTTGACTCTCCGTACCATTCTCTTTACCATCGCTCGGATGGCAGGAAGTGTTGCTCCGCATATGGCTCTGCAAAGCTATTTTCAGTATGCTATCGAGTGTACTGAGCCCCAGGTATTCAACTGGGCTGATGTAGTTTTGCGCAGTCTCAAGAAACAACTGACCAAATGCAGGCGTGGAGATCTAAAACAGTTTGGTTATGGATCATTGTTGGTGTCCTTCTTCTGTGAGAGGGTCCCTGTGTTTAGAATTCAGGCCGAGTGACACTTTTCGGGTCTCAGGGATCCACGGATGTTACGATGGTGTCAACTCATGGCCCGGCATGTGGCTGGACCGATCGTCAGGTATGACGATCTCTTCTTCGACTGGATTCAAGGCCAAGTGCTGATGGTAGAAGATTATGCATACGCTGGCTTAGATTTTCGCGGTGATCCTGACCTTGAACTACTTGAGGATGCACAGTGGGGAGACCTCGGTAAGAAATACACCAATTTTTATCTTTTAAATGTTTTTGTATTTTTAACATATTTAAATGTTTTTGTTTTATAGATTTATCTGAAGACTAACACCAAATTTTTATTGATAACACATACGTTGGGGCATATAGACCTGCTGGTAGTTCTCCTATCCAGCGTCGAGGAGAGGCAGCAGTAGCAGTTCCACAGTACGCCGAGGATTATTTGATGGTGGAGCAGAAATTAGAGGGTCTGATGGCAGACGTTCCAGATATGACCCTGGAGGATATTCCACAATGCGATCAACGTCACACTGTGGGAGTCTCTGGCTCTATGGGTCGACTGCTCCGCAGAGTTGCTAGGACATTAGTGTGTTACCGTGAACATCATTAGTGATGTCATTTTGTAGAAGCCAAGAGCTTCAATTTTTGATATTTTGGTATTTGAACAACCATTTTGTAAAAACAAACTTTGATCGTTATATATATATACGGCTTCTACCGGTTTACTTTACATTGTGTAGATTTTGATGTGTTTGATTTATAAATGATTTAAATGCCTATCCAATACATAATTAGCTAAATCATCTGTCAATGTATTAAGACATCTAGGAATGTGTTGATATTCAATGTGATCAAAATGTCGTTCCAAGAGGCGAATCCGCAAATATACCCTCAATAAAGTAGGACTTCGATTAGAATATACATTACTGAGCTGTAGTACTACCAGCTGCGAGTCAAGTCGGACAACCAAATGACGAATTCCAAGAGAGATAGCATCAACCAGTAATTCCACAACGGCGCTATACTCTGCGATGTTGTTGGTTGCTCGGCCAAGACATACACCTCGTAAAGATATAAGCTCGTTTGTTGGGGCATAGATTGCCCAGGCAGCGGAAGCTAGGTTCCAAGTACTATGGCTAGCACCGTCGGTGAAGTAAATATAAGGTAGCGAATACTCCGACATATAGAAATCAAACACAACGTCACGTAAGGGCAGAGACCAGATAATGTCAAAAGCAAAACTAAAAGTAAAACACACACGGTATGATACATAAAATACAAATACTAGTGCACAAATGACTCATGCATAGTACTTCTTTAAGTACAACCCATTTCTGAGTTCACTCAAAGGTATCCCATCATAATCAACTAGCTCATATGCTCCCTTTTCCAAAACTCTGCTAACAATGTAGGGTCCACGCCACATTGGTTCGAATTTCCCAGCTCCTAAGACATCTTTATCTTGTTCATACAGAAGAACAAGATCTCCTTCAGATAAGACACGAGGTTTGACATGCTTGTCATTCTGTGCCTTAACACGTTTCTTCTGGGCTTCGATTACAAGAGTAGTTTCACGACGAGTCTCGTCTAATCACATCAAATACAATAGACGTTCCTCTTCGACAGAAGTGCTAGGTAAGAGATCTACGGCTAGCTTCAAAGAAGGTATTTCACATTCTATCGGCAGAATGGATTCCATGCCATAAACTAATCAAAAAGGTGTAAATCCCGTAGCAGACTTAACAGATGTCCAATACGCCCACAATGCCGAAAACAACATCGTGTGCCAGCTAGTTTTATGGATTCCTATCATTCGTCGAATCATCGTTATAAGAACTTTATTGATTGCTTCGACCTGGCCATTAGCCTATGCATAATAGGGTGTTGAGCTATCATGACGAAGGCCCAACTTCTCTGTGAGTTCAGACATCATATAATTCCTAAAATGACTACCGTGATCGGTAACGATAGCCTGAGGAACACCAAAACGAGTGATGACATGGTTGAAAAGAAATAACGCTTCAGTCTTCCCAGTATTGTCGAATGTTGGCATCGCCTCGGCCCACTTTGTGAAATAATCAACAGCTACAATAATGTAACCATGCCCCCCGACCCAGTGAGGGTGACATGTCATGAAATCAATGCCCCATTTTTCAAAAGGACCTACTGAGACTACAGGATGAAGGGGAGCAGGATGCGACTGAATATTCTATTGATAGGTCTGGCAGGCATGACACTTCTGAACCGCAGTAATGCATTCATTAAACAAAGAAGGCCAAAAGTATCCTGCACGTAAGATCTTCTAGGTAGTAGCGTACCCAGACATATGACCACCATATGCTCCTGAATGGAAGTCATTCAAAGCTTTCTCAGCTTCTTCAAAAGTCAAACAACGTCGAAAGACAGAGTCAATACCTCGACGGTAAAGAGTATCGCCAAGGATAATATAATGAAGTGCTTGATAACGGACGCGACGTCATTCATTACTGGACAAAGCAAGCCAGAAAGTTTGAGTTTGGAGATATATAATGATATATCCGTACCAAATATCGTCGATACTAATAAGGAAAAGTGATTCATCCGGTAACGAATCAACTGCTACGTTTTCCATGGCAGAGTGGGGAAAATAAAAAATTAACTCAGCAAAAACTAAGGATTTCTTCGACGTGGCACGATCGAATTCTAACTCAAACTCCTAGAGAATGACAATCCACTTGGAGTACTTGCCCCCCAACAATTGACGTGTCAATATATGTTGCATGGGGTTACAATGTGAAATCACTGTAGTTTTTCTGGAGAGAATAAAATGACGAAAACATTGAACTGCTTGAACAACAGCCAAAGCCAGCTTTTCAACATATTGGTACTTGATTTTCATTGATGATAGACTTCTACTCAAGTAATAGATAACATGTTCATCGTGGTTATCATCCTCTTGAACAAGGACCATGCCGATAGTATACTCGGAAGCAACTAGATAAAGAAAATAATCCTGACTATAATCAGGGGGGAAAAGAAGAGGAGCTTTCGTGAGGGACAACTTTAAAGCTTCGAAAGCATTGTTGGCAACTTTATCCCAAACAAACTCTGAATCTTTCTTTAAAAGACGTGTGAAACCACGAGTAATCTCGGTGTAATTCGGGATGAAACGACGAAGAAAGTTTGCTTTCCCCTACAAACTTTGTAACTGGCACAGTGAAGAAGGAGGAGGAAGATTGAGAATCGCCTCAACCTTAATAGAATCTACCCAGATCCCTTGACGTGAAATAATGAAACCGAGGAGACGGTCGGACTCTACGCAAAAGATGCACTTATGAGGGTTTAGACGAATGCGATAGAACCGATAACGAACAAAAATTGCTCGGAGATGATTAGGGCGATCGACTCGGCGTAAAGAATGAGCTGGAAAATCGTCAAAATAAGGTTGAACGATATGCTTTATATCGTGAAACGCATAAGACATAGCACGTTGAAACGTTGCGCCTGCGTTCTTAAGACCGAAGGGAATTTTTCTGTATGCGAAAGTACCCCAAGGACAAATAAAAGCGGTTTTATGTTGGTCCTCAGGAGCGATGTTAATTTGATTATAGCCGGAGAATCCATCCATAAGAGAAAAGATTTCGCTGCCGGCACAGTCATCGACGATCTGTTCGACGAAAGGGGTCGGAAAGTTGTCCTTCGGACAGGCTTTGTTAATATCTCGATAGTCGATGCAAACACATATACTACCACCTTTCTTATCAATTGGTACATGGTTGGAAACCCATTCTGTTAGAGCCACGGGATAAATAAAACCAGCTTTTGGAAGTTTTTCAACTTCGAGCTTAATGGCTACTGCTTTACATGGATGGACAGAACGGAGGCGCTGCCGTATTGGTTTAACTCCAGGGTACATTTTTATCTCATGCACAATGATAGATGGGTCGATACCTGGCATCTCTTCGTAACTCCAGGCAAAAATATCACGAAATTCCTTGAACAAAGCAGTATAGGTAACAATTTCCTCTGGAGAACACGAAGCTCCAATGTGAACATTTTCAATTATCCCAGGTTTAACTGAAATATCAATGGGTATCATGGGAGAAATATTGCTGAGGTTCCCTTCCGCAAACACATCATGTGTAGATCCGGGAACGGTCGTTATGACAACAACGGTCGACGGAGTCGAAATCCGCTGGTAATTCTCGAGAGTGTGTTGTTCCAGAAACAGGATGGAACGATGATGCCCATCGTCCCAAGGCGTATCGACCATGATGGACATAATCATCTCGTCAGTGGGAAAGATAACGTGTAAAGGATCAGGGGACAACTCCTCACGAGAGGGTGTAGAAGGTGTTGCCGATTGAATCGCATGATAAGTAGACTCAACTGGACTTAACGACATGATGTCGCCGAAACGAGCATGATCTCCAAGATCAGGGACTATCCAAGGGTCAAAAGACACTGGAAGTTCATAAGGAACAACATAGATCATATTAATCGAAGCAACTGACAAGCGTAGAATATCGGGTGGTGGTGGTATGGGAAAAGTACCCATTAACGAAGAGTCTTTTAAAAGACTGACTCCAACATTCTCGTAACCCGGTGGGGCTTTAGCTATAAACGACACATTTCCAGTGCGAGTATCGGAATTAAAGAAGGCAAGTTGATCAACCATAACTATCTTTCCTTGGTGAGGAAAACGGACTACACGGAATAGTGTTGATACAACAGCTGGCATAGAATCTACCCAGCTACGGCCAAGAAGAAGATTATAATCTAAGGGAGCATCGAAAACTTCCACTTCGACTTGGACGGTCTTACCTTCTAGAGAGACAGGCAACGAGGAAAGAACGTCGTAAGGCTTAAAACCAAAGCCATTAAAGGCTTTCAGAGTATTTTGTGATTCCGTTAAAGGAGGAGAGCCAATGGCTTTCCAACAAGTAAGAGACATTACACACGTAGAGGCCCCCTCATCAACAACCGTCCGACAAATATTCTTGTCGGCAACAACAACTTGTATCTGAAAAGCAAGCTAAGGGGGTAACCTTGGAACATGTTCATCCATGTCAAAGACTATCAAATTCGAATCTGTAGGATCAATTCCACCTATAGCTTTCAACAGAGCCCTTCTTTGCGGAGAACAAGACTGAAGGACTTCAAGGGCAGACATTGCTGAAGGTGCTTGGGCCAGATCTTCCACAATACTGTAGTTCTGGGCCGCACGAGCATGAGGATTGAAAGCTGACTTGCGAACAACACCTTTAGGGGGTCATAGGACTGTATCAAGACTCCGTCGTTCGAGATGAAGAGGACCGTTCGTAGGTGGATTCGGTGGAGAGACTTGTACAAGATCAGGAGGTAAATCGTCAACCTTCTCCTTAGAAGGAGTATAGTCTTTATCTCTAGTTGTGATTGCAACGTCATTATTCTTAGAGTCACCGGTGCACATCAAGACATATGATGTCGTAGAAGTAGAGGGTTGGTCATGGATGACCAACGAGGCATGTTGTTGAGACGGGAAGGGTTGAGACAAGACAGCCAGTGTCGGTGGTTTTGGTGTTCCTTGAAGGAACTTAGAGACTTCAGCAAAGTCGAGGACAATCCTTTGTATAGTGATCGTCACCGCAAATAAAGCAAGGGTACCGTGGTTTGCGCTTGTCCCACTCTTCAACAGGAACATTTGTAGTTTGTTCGGTTTGATTATTATTCTTACCCCCCTTATTCTTGCCTCTCCCTTTCTTTGATTTACTTTTACCGGCCGGTGTAGATTGAACAACGTTCACTTCAGAGGTTTTACCGGGGGGAGGAGCAGGAGACGGGGCATTCTGAACATTAGAAGATGTGGATTTAGTGGTTTTAGTTGAAACGGAAAGTGAGTGGGTATGAGTGGTCCCAATCACACCGTCAGCCGCATGCGAGGCAGCTGGAGCAGTTGCAGTGCTGGAAGTACCAGGACGAGGTAATTCAAGAAGCAAATCGTAAAGTGTTCCCGTTTGCGAATAAACAAGATCGAGATACTGAGCGCGACTTATAGCCTGCTCCTCTGTAACAACACCACCCATAGCAATATCTTTACCAATTTCGTTCATGAAAGATTTCGTAAACCACTCTGCCAGTAACTGATCAGGGAGTTCAAGTTTGATGAGACGTCATCTACGTCTCAACTCATGTATATGGTCCGAGATGTGAGTACCTTTCGTTTGTTTGAAAGAAGTTAGGATCTCAGTCCCAGTATCGTAACGGATCGGTAACTGGTAATGTGTGAGGAAGGCCATAGCTAAGGTGTTGAAATCAGAAAAGAAACCTCGTGGAAATTATCTATGCCACTTCGTAGCCGAACCTGTAAGGGATCGTTGAAAAAGACGAAGATGAATGGAGTCATCCATCAGAGAGTTGGACGAACACCATAAATGAAAATTCATGACATGATTATTTGGGTCCTCTCCTGGCTTGCCATCGAATTTCGGAATATCCGATGGAAGTTTAGCAGGGATAGCATGCCATTGAGGAGAGTGACGAATAGGATCATTTAGAATCCTAGACAAATCTGGCAAATCCAAAGTAGCAAGAAAAGGAAACTGTCGGTTTACTTGCCGGTACTGATGGCTTTGGGGTGGAAGCCCCGTCGGCAAACCAGTAGGAGCGTAAGTAGACTGTCCATAGAGGGAAGGCGTTGGCTGACTCTGTGGTGGATGGATAGGATAGTAACCCCAAGGATTGTAACCTTGAGTTTGAGTGGGGACCTGGGGTTGAGTAGTCTGACTCGAACCCCAAATAGGATTAGTTACCCCTGGATAAGGTTGGCCAACTGTAGGGACAGCTTGCTGCCCCCCAACACTCTGAGGAAAGTTTTGTAAAAGTTGAGTCCAATACTGGGCCAATTCAGGAGGTATATTTTGTCTAAAAGGAGAGGTTGGTCCCCCTACTGTAGGTACAACTCCACCCGAAAGTTGTGTGCCAACTGTAGGTTGTGTAGTAACTGTGTTGTGTCCGGGAAAAGGAAACGGAATTGTACCACCCTATCCACCAACAGGAATCTGTGTGTTGGGTAAAACAGTTGGAATAGTGCCATTAGGATTAGGATTACCAGGAGGAAAAGGTGGGAGTGTCGGAAAAAAATGAGGAACCTCATACCCAGGAAACTGAGGACCACCTGGAGAACCAGCAGGGGTTTGCGGAGGTGTTGGATTGGGAGGATTCAACAAAGAATTCAATGCATGGTAACCGGGCGGTAATGTCGGGATGACATCGGGTATTTGTTGGGTATTGATAGGAGGGAGAGTAGTTGCAGTAATTCCAGTTTGGACACTCGTAGTATTTGCAAGATGGGCCATCTCAGGAGGAAGAACAAAACGATAAGGGGTAGTCTCGGGTGTAGTCTTTGTCTGAGGAGACACAGGAGGGTTGATTTCGTAAACATGGGGTGACTCTGTACCGAAAAGAACTCGACGAAAATTACCTGACCAAAAAGGATCTTGGCCTACTACATCGTGAGAAGGACCAACAGTTGATTCAGAGGAAGTAACAATGGTTTCGTCAGAAGGATTTAATCGTCCAATAGGTCGTTCACCACGACGAACGCAATAGTCCTCTATAGTATTGGTAACTCGAAAATCATCTAGAGAGTCGATTCGTGTGACTTGTGGAAGTGGTGTGGTGACAAATGGAACTTCACTGGTTTCCCCTTGTGGTGAAGTAACCACAGGGACTTTAGTCTGATGGGGTGAACCCTCAGGTGTACCAGTAGGTTGAGGATCGTTCAGATGTTCTGGAGATAATCCTTGCTTTCTACGAGAACGTCGGGGGGGAGCAATTGTAAACAAGTGACAAGTTCTGCGAGAAAAATCCTATGGTCATCTTCTAGAAATAAACAACACTCACTAGTAAACAAAATCTAAGAAGCAATCACCAAGCAAACAATACCTTCTAATTTTGAAGCCACTAGTTGGTGATGAAATCCAATGTCGCAACAAGGAGACGAGAAGGGGCGGGGCTAAGGTGGAAAAGTTACGTTGACGACCTACTTAATAGACTTATGCCTTGGTGCAAGCTCCCACACATAATCGTGGGTATACCCTCCAAGGAGCCCGAGTGAGTTTGATCAATGTCGATTCCAGGTACTGTGAAGACTTTCCCCTCCACAGTCACCTTGGGTAAGAACCTAGAGATATAGGCCACTAAGGTCACCACAAACAACAATACAGCCTGGGGGGACAGTCGTCAGTCCGATCCACACGCAAGGGCAGGGTATCGAGCCCGAAACCAACTCAAAGGCTTCCACTCATAATTGTGGGTATACCTCGGAGTGATCCTCGTAATACGTGCAATGTCTACACTGATGTCAACAAAGAAGGGTTAATAACTCTGCCAACACCAATGTGACCTAGTGCTTAACCCTTGTGTTAGAAGGGCATCCTAGGACAATATGCTGCAAATGGAATTTAACACTCCCTAACTCAAGATTCTATTGTGTGTTTTTGAGCTTTTGGAGAGTGTGTCTCTCTTCCTACTCCAAAGCACTAGCCTAGCTAAATGTTGATGTAAAAGAGCCCTAGAAAAGAGTTACTAGATCAATTTTAATATTACGCAATGTTTTTTTTTTTAAAGTTGTTGTTTACTCAAAGGTGACGGAAGTGAAACTCATGATATATGACTCTGACCCAAATAATGCAAGGATAATGATGAAATATAATTCTTTTCATTCCATGAATCCAAGTTATGGGAGAGAGAGAGTTTTCCAAATCAACTCAAATACTACAAGGTAAATGCAATGCTCAATTTCCTTTCAGATGCCTATGAAAACAATCATTTATCAATGAACAATCTCTAAATGTCTTTTTCAAATACTTCAATAAACTCTAAAATTTGATTTTTCAATATTTTCAAAATGACAAAAACAAAAACTTGAAAGAAAACTTATTTTTCACTTTCCAAGAAGAAATCTGATTAATGAAAAAAGAAAATCAAATCATACAGAATCAAACAATAACAACCCAATCCAACCAATTCTTTCAATGAAAGTGAAAAACAAAACCAAACCAATGGGTCTTCCCAAAGCAAATGAAAAATGTTCTTTCGAACCACCAAGCAAATGAGAAAACACCAAACACTTGACTCTCTGCCAATCACTGGTTCTCAGCCACTCAAACACACTCAACTCCAGAAATCAGAGAGAAAGAAAATGCCAAACAGAGCCAAGAAACGAAAGTCAAGCTACCAAGGGCAAGAAAGAACTAGAAACCCTAAATCTGTTCCAGCAAGAAAACTAAGGCAAGAGATGTATAAGTCAATGATCCAATAAGCCAAAAATATGCAATTCAACTGTTCTGAGCAATTGAAAAAGTCAAAACTTGATTTCAAAAGTTTCAAAAATCTTGCTCGCAGGCAAGCAGTGTTACACAGTGCGAGAAGATAGTGTTCTTGCAGGACACTATGAAGCAAAGTGCGGGGTGTTCGCACTGGACCCTATATGCAGGATGTGAACTTGACTGGTTCTCGCAGGCTGTCAATGAACACAGTGCGAGAACTCCTGAAGATAATAAACTTTTTGAAAAAGAAAACAAAATTCAAGCTGGCTTATAGACCTAGAAGGTCTCTCAGGATATCCTGAGGACTCGGACACTGACAAAACAGGAGAAAAAAGCAAATAGAGCAAATGGCCACAGGAAATTCAAAAACCAAAAAGAAAAAAAGGGGATATATCCCCAACGGAGTCGCCAATTTTGTTTCAGGATAAATCCGTAAGTGCAGACACGAACCGATCTCCCTAGATCCACCTTGATCTAGAACAAATCATGACAGAATAATACACTTTCCCTAGATCTAGCCGATTGAATGAACTAAGAGATAAGGATCATGGGCATACCTTATGAACGCTTTCCTTTGATCTCTGTTGTTCCAAGCTTTGCTCCAATGCTCTTGCCCCGTTCAAATCACAACAACACAAACCAATCGGGGTAAAGGCAGATTAATATATTTGATATCTAGTCTATACATATGGTCAAAGAATTATGTAATAAAGTGACATCATCTTTATGGGAAAGGGACATATTACTGTATTGCATTAATTGAAAGTGAAACTTACAACCTGAGCCTTGATGTCGTAGGTCTCTTTTTGATGGCTCCTAGCTCTGACACACACACTTGCTCATGCATGAAGAAAATCAACTACTTTTGATGACCTTGCTGTTGTCTCTAGCTACTGTAGCATCAGTCCTTCACACAGGCTTTCAATAACTCTCCAATCAATCTCTTGCTAGCTTGCTTCTAACCTTTTCCATAAGCATTCCCCTCAATATATAGGAGAAGATAGATTAGTTACTTGGATAGGAATGATCCCAAGATATCTGGAATGCCAACTTTTAGATAACCATTCGTTAACCAACTCATTCTTCTCGAAGATTCCCTTTTAGAAGGCTCGAGAACTTTATCTTTTTCGTCTTTAAGAAGATGTTCGCACCCTGGCATTAGGTACAGTGCGAACCCCTCGCACTCCAGCTTAATGCATCCTGCGAGAATTAGGCATTCTCGCAGGCAAGTATATAGGTAGCCTGCGAACTTCTTGAAAAATATGATTTCTGGAAGCAGACAAGTGTAACTTTTCTCAGGAAAGTGTTCTTAATGAAGAGCTTGATTTTCCATCATCATAACATTATCACAACATCATCACGATGACCAAAATTGTGGATAACAGAATGCCCCCCAAAGTCTGAGAGTGGAATCAGTGACAATCGATAGACTTTGTAAGCTGCATGTGTGTGTCGGGAACCAAGAGCGCATCTAATCAGAGACCTGCAAACACCCAAGCATCAACAGAATATCATGTATACCAAGTCCTGAGGTAGGTATTCCCATACTTAGATCATAAACTGATGACATCATAAACAAAGGCCATGGTCACCAATCATACACTGTGGATCCATGCAGTCATAATATAGCATAGCCACCTGAATACACTGTGGATCTATGCGACAAATTTTCAGTCAAGACGACATAGCCACAAAACATACACACTGAATCTATGTGTCGCAAATTATACATTCTCCATCGCAACCTGGATCACTTAAGACAATATCCAGGGTCTTCAATCTCATCGCCCAAAGTACGAATCTAACCATGTGATTAGATGTGTCGAAGTCGAACATGGTAAAAACCACTTGATTACCGGTCATTGATGTAACCGTTAACAAGTGCGAGGGAAATCACCATTGATGTCAATGACTCCCAAGGTACCAAAGTAGAATCCATCGACTGTGAATAAATGAGTTGATGTCGAATAATCGACAGAATCTTTCGATCAAGGGTCAATGATGTAAACCCACTGTCGAAAGCGAGGAAACTTGCCATTGAGGCATGCAAGCTCCAAGGTACTGCACAATTTCTAAGCCTTGATTCCGGATAATGTGATGAAGTCAACGGAATAAGACTCGTCACAGGAGGGCCTTGATGTATCCCCCATCAATGACACGAAATAAGTAACAGAGTTTGAAAATGAAACAGAGCATGTAACAATTGGACTTTGGACACAGGGAAGGCCGACACAAAGAGAATGGACAACTGCAGATGGCCGACTCAAATAGAGGTTTTAGACGAACTTCTCTTGAACATATGAATGACACGACCAATGATTTGGCAGCATTGACTGAAAGACGACACATGGAAATACCGTGTTATCAAATCGAATGAGAGACAAATGGATTACCCAAACCGGCTTCAAATGATGAATAGGGGGTGTCATGTTCAAGAGTGACACTTACTGCCAATTAACACAAAGATGAAACATATCCCTTTCCCAAATTTCCCCCCACCATTTCTGGCAAGTACCTCTTTATTTTTACGCAATCTTGAAGAGGATCACATATGCTTGTTGATATAAGCTCATCCTTCGGACGAGTCCCTCGGAGTATTTTTAACGAACCCTAGGAAGGAGTGGTTCGGTCCCATCACGAGTTTGTCAATGTTTGTTTAACGAGTCCAGAGATAGTAAACTCGAAGGTTTTTCAAGATTATAGAGTTTGAAAAAACACTTAAAAGAGAACTCTCTCAGTGCCTTTTTCGTACAATAGTCCAACGAGACCGAAAAAGGGTTAAACTACCACTCGAAGGACTCATACTTCAAATACTTTAACGAGCATGAAAATAGCAAGATCGCTCGGCAATATTTTCATGTTTAGAGAGTCCGAAAAGAGCTTAAAGATAACTCCAGGGGGGTTCATTTTTCGTTTAACCACACCGAGCCCGAAAAAGAGATAAAACAATGCTCGATCACATTCTAATGTTTGTCGCAAGTGCAAGAACGGATAAAAAGCACTCGAGGTTTTGTGTCAAAACCATAGAAAACAAACAAAATCACACCACACTGTAAAATTTTTGTCCATAATCATCCGTATTTGTTACCTGCAAGTCATTTTACTCATTTCCATATCAGTAATTAGGGTTAAATAATGAATAAACATAAAAACTCCACTTTTAATATAGTAAAAAGTAAATAAAATGAATCCATAACACATTTTACCATATCATTTTACCCTTTTACCATTTGAGTTCAAAAACTTCATTTTACCCTTCTACCTTCACTGTTGATTTCTGGGAGCTTCGGGCGATCATTCCACGAGCCATATGGATCATTTTGGTAAGCTCTCCATTCTCTACCTTCTCATGGTTCAAATACATGATTTATTTGGTTAAAATTCAAGTTTTAAATTGATTTTTTAAACCCTATGCGTGTAGAGGAATTCTCGCAGGCTGCCCATACGGGACCTGCGAGAATGCTTCATTCTCGCAGGTGGGCCTAAGGCAGCCTGCGAGAAGTTTGCACTGCGTGCAATAGGCCACCTGCGAACAACGCAAAGTTTAAAAATTTATGCAACGTTTAGCCAAAAGAAAGAATTTTTCCATGTTTAAGATTATTAACCATCTTCATATGTCTCTCATGCAGGTTAATAGCCATCATCATGGTACTCGAATGACAAGAACGGGAACACGAGGAAGATAATACAAACGCCGAAAATCACCCTCCGACCATTGCTGCCTTAAGAGATTGCGGTCTCTTGAAATTTTTCCGCATCCCGGGCATGAGAGCCCAAGTTCGATTGCTAGAATACTTAGTCCGGATGTGGGATCCGGATCAGCAAGATTTTAATGTCGAAGCTCACACATTGACTATCGACATCGAGGACATCTATTTCTTGACTGGGTTATCCAAGCGAGGGTCCTATGTTAGTTTGACCGGTAGCAGAAGGGGTGGTTTAAAAATGAGTGAGTATTGCAGCCAGTACTGCGTACTTGAGGCTGAACGACAGAAAGGGAAAGTGGCCATTTGGGGAATGACTGATTTGACTCTCCGTACCATTCTCCTTACCATTGCTCGGATGGCGGGAAGTGATGCTCCGCATATGGCTCTGCAAAGCTATTTTCAGTATTCCATCGAGTGTACTGAGCCCCGGGTATTCAACTGGGCTGATGCAGTTTTGCGCAGTCTCAAGAAACAACTGACCAAATGCAGGCGTGGAGATCTAAAACAATTTGGTTATGGATCATTGTTGGTGTCCTTCTTCTGTGAGAGGGTCCCTATGTTTAGAATTCAGGCCGAGTGGAACTTTCCGGGTCCCAGGGATCCACGGATGTTACGATGGTGTCAACTCATGGCCCGACATGTGGCTGGACCGATCGTCAGGTATGACGATCTCTTCTTCGACTGGATTCAAGGCCAAGTGCTGATGGTAGAAGATTATGCATACGCTAGTTTGGATTTCCATGGTGATCCTGACCTTGCACTACCTGAGGATGCACAGTGGGGAGACCTCGGTAAGAAATACACCAATTTTTATCTTTTAAATGTTTTTGTATTTTTAACATATTTAAATGTTTTTGTTTTATAGATTTATCTGAAGACTAACACCAAATTTTTATTGATAACACAGACGTTGGGGCATATAGACCTGCTGGTAGTTCTCATGTCCAGCGTCGAGGAGAGGCAGCAGTAGCAGTTCCACAGTACGCCGAGGATTATTTGACGGTGGAGCAGAACTTAGAGGGTCTGATGGCAGACGTTCCAGATATGACCCTGGAGGAGATTCCATGACGCAATCAACGTCACACTGTGGGAGTCTCTGGCTCTATGGGTCGAATGCTCCGCAAAGTTGCTAGGACATTAGTGTGTTACCATGAACATCATTAGTGATGTCATTTTGTAGAAGCCAGGAGCTTCAATTTTTGATATTTTGGTCTTCGGACAACCATTTTGTAAAAACAAACTTTGATCGTTATATATATACACGGCTTCTACCGGTTTTCTTTACATTGTGTACATTTTGATGTGTTTGATTTATAAATGATTTAAATGCCTGTCCAATAAATAATTAGCTAAAGCATCTGTCAATCTATTAAGACATCTAGGAATGTGTTGATATTCAATGTGATCAAAATGTTGTTCCAAGAGGCGAATCCGCAAATATACCCTCAATAAAGTAGGACTTCGAACATAATATACATTACTGAGCTGTAGTACTACCAGCTGCAAGTCAAGTCAGACAACCAAATGACGAATTCCAAGAGAAATAACATCAACCAGTAATTCCACAACGACGCTATACTCTGCGATGTTGTTGGTTGCTCGGCCAAGACATACACCTCGTAAAGATATAAGCTCGTTTGTTGGGGTATAGATTGCCCAGGCAGCGGAAGCTAGGTTCCAAGTACTATGGCTAGCACCGTCGGTGAAGCCAATATAAGGTAGAGAATACTCCGACATCTGGCAATCAAACACAACGTCACGTAAGGGCAGAGACCAGATAACGTCAAAAGAAAAACTAAAAGTAACACACGCATGGTATGATACATAAAATACAAATACTAGTGCACAAATGACTCATGCATAGTACCTCTTTAAGTACAACCCATTTCTGGGTTCATTCAAAGGTACCCCATCATAATCAACTAGCTCATATGCTCCCTTTTCCAAAACTCTGCTAACAATGTAGGGTCCGCGCCACATTGGTTCGAATTTCCCAGCGCCTAAGACATCTTTATCTTGTTCATACAGAAGAAAAAGATCTCCTTCAGAGAAGACACGAGGTTTGACATGCTTGTCATATTGTGCCTTAACACGTTTCTTCTGGGCTTCGATTACAAGAGTAGCGTCACGGCAAGTCTCGTCTAATCGGATCAAATACAACAAACGTTCCTCTTCAGCAGAAGTGTTAGGTAAGAGCTCTACGGCTAGCTTCAAAGAAGGTATTTAGCATTCTATCGATAGAATGACTTCCATGCCATAAACTAATCGAAAAGGTGTAAATCTTGTAGCAGACTTAACAGATGTCCGATACGCCCACAATGCCGAAAACAACATCGTGTGCCAGCTAGTTTTATGGATTCCTATCATCCGTCGAATCATCGTTATAAAAACTTTATTGATTGCTTCGACTTGGCCATTAGCCTATGGATAATAGGGTGTTGAGCTATCATGATGAAGGCCCAACTTCTCTGTGAGTTCAGACATCATATAATTCCTAAAATGACTACTGTGATCGGTAACGATAGCCTGAGGAACACCAAAACGAGTGATGACATGGTTGAAAAGAAATAACGCTCCAGTCTTCCCAGTATTGTCGAATGTCGACATCGCCTCGGCCCACTTTGTGAAATAATCAACAGCTACAATAATGTAACCATGCCCCCTGGCCGAGTGAGGGTGACATGTCATGAAATCAATGCCCCATTTTGCAAAAGGACCTACTGAGACTACAGGATGAAGGGGAGCAAGATGCGACCGAATCTTCTGTTGATAGGTCTGGCAGGCATGACACTTATGAACCACAATAATACAATCATTAAACAAACAAGGCCAAAAGTATCCTGCACGTAAGATCTTCTGGGCAGTAGCATACCCAAACATATGACCACCACATGCTCCTGAATGGAAGTCATTCAAAGCTTTCTCAGCTTCTTAAAAAGTCAAACAACGTCGAAAGACAGAGTCAATCCCTCGACGGTAAAGAGTATCGCCGAGGATAATATAATGACGTGCTTGATAACGGACGCGACGTCATTCATTACTGGACAAAGCAGGCCAGAAAGTTTGAGTTTGGAGATATATAATGATATATCCATACCAAATATCGTCGGTACTGATAAGGAAAAGTGATTCGTCCGGTAACGAATCAACTGCTACGTTTTCCATGGCAGAGTGGGGAAAATCACAAATTAACTCAGCAAAAACTAAGGATTTCTTCGATGTGGTGCGATCGAATTCCAAGTTGAACTTCTGGAGAATGACAATCCACTTGGATTACTTGCCCCGCAGCAATTGACGTGTCAATATATGTTGCATGGGGTTACAATGTGAAATCACTGTAGTTTTTCTGGAGAGAATATAATGACGAAAACGTTGAACTGCTTGAACAGCATCCAAAGCCAGCTTTTCAACATGTTGGTACTTGATTTTCGTTGATGATAGACTTCTACGCAAGTAATAGATAACATGTTCATCGTGGTTATCATCCTCCTGAACAAGGACTATGCCGATAGTATACTCAGAAGCAGCTAGATAAAGAAAGTAATCCCAACTATAATCAGGAGGGAAAAGAAGAGGAGCTTTCGTGAGGGACAACTTTAAAGCTTCGAAAGTGTTGTTGGAAACTTTATCCCAAACAAACTCTGAATCTTTCTTTAAAAGACATGTGAAACCACGAGTAATCTCGGCGTAATTCGGGATGAAACGACGAAGAAAGTTTGCTTTCCTCTGCAAACTTTGTAACTGGCGCAGTGAAGAAGGAGGAGGAAGATTGAGAATCGCCTCAACCTTAATAGGATCTACCCGGATCCCCTGACGTGAAACAATGAAACCGAGGAGACGGTCGTACTCTATGCAAAAGACACACTTATCAGGGTTTAGACGAATGCGATAGAACCGAGAACGAACAAAAATTGCTCGGAGATGATTAAGGTGATCGACTCGGCATAAAGAATGAGCTGGCAAATCGTCCAAATAAGGTTGAACGATATGCTTTATATCGTGAAACGCATAAGACATAGCACGTTGAAATGTTGCACCTGCGTTCTTAAGACCGAAGGGAAGTTTTCTGTAGGCGAAAGTACCCCGAGGACAAATAAAAGCGGTTTTATGTTGGTCCTCAGGAGCGATGTTAATTTGATTATAGTCGGAGAATCCATCCATAAGAGAATAGATTTCGCTGTCGGCACAGTCATCGACGATCTGGTCGATGAAAGCGGTCGAAAAGTTGTCCTTCGGATAGGCTTTGTTAATATCCCGATAATCGACGAAAACACGTATACTACCACCTTTCTTATCAATCGATACAGGGTTGGAAACCCATTCTGTTAGAGCCATGGGATAAATAAAACCAACTTTGAGAAGTTTTTCAACTTCGAGCTTAATGGCTGCCGCTTTACGTGGATGGACAGGACGGAGGCGTTGCCGTATTGGTTTAACTCCAGGGTACGTTTTTATCTCATGCACAACGATAGACGGGTCGATACCTGGAATCTCTTCGTAACTCCAGGCTAAAATATCACGAAATTCCTTGAACAAAGCAATATAGATAACAATTTCCTCTGGAGAACACGAAGCTCCAATGTGAACATTTTCAATTATCCCAGGTTTAACTGAAATATCAATCGGTATCGTGGGAGAAATATTCTTGAGGTTCCCTTCCGCAAACACATCATGTGTATATCCAGGAACGGTCGTTATGACAACAACGGTCGACAGAGTCGAAATTCACTGGTAATTCTCGAGAGTGTGTTGTTCCAGAAACAGGATGGAACGATGATGCCCATCGTCCCAAGGCATATTGGCCATGACGGACATAATCATCTCGTCAGTGGGAAAGATAACGTGGAAAGGATCAGTGGACAACTCCTCATGAGAGGGTGTAGAAGGAGTTGCCGATTGAATCGCATGATAAGTAGACTCAACCGGACTTAACGGCATGATATCGCCGAAACGAGCATGATCTCCAAGATCAGGGACTATCCAAGGGTCAAAAGACACTGGAAGTTCATAAGGAACAACAGAGATCATATTAATCGAAGCAATTGACGGGCGTAGAATATCGGGTGGTGGTCATATGGGAAAAGTACCCATTAACGAAGAGTCTTTTAAAAGACTGACTCCAACATTCTCGTAACCCGATGGGGTTTTAGCTATAAATGGCACATTTCCAGTGCGAGTATCGGAATTAAAGAAGGCAAGTTGATCAACCATAACTATCTTTCCTTGGTGAGGAAAACGGACTACACAGAACAATGTTGATACAACAGCTCGCATAGAATCTACCCAACTACGGTCAAGAAGAAGATTATAATCTAGGGGAGCATCTAAAACTTCCACTTCGACTTGGACGGTCTTACCTTCTAGAGAGACAGGCAACGAGGAAAGAACGTCGTAAGGCTTAAAACCAGAGCCATTAAAGGCTTTCAGAGTATTTTTTGATTCCGTTAAAGGAGGAGAGCCAATGGCTTTCCAACAAGTAAGAGACATTACACACGTAGAGGCCCCCTCATCAACAACCATCCGACAAATTTTCTTGTCGGCAACAACAACTTGTATCTGAAAAGCAAGCTGAGGGGGTAACCTTGGAACATGTTCGTCCAAGTAAAAGACTATCAAATTCGATTTTGTAGGATCAATTCCACCTATAGCTTTCAATAGAGCCCTTCTTTGCGCAGGACAAGACTGAATGACTTCAAGGGCAGACATTGCTGAAGGTGCTTGGGCCAGATCTTCCACAATACTGTAGTTCTGGGTCGCACTAGCCAGAGGATTGAAAGATGACTTGAGAACAACACCTTTAGGGGGTCGTAGGACTGTATCAAGACTCCGTCGTTCGAGATGAAGAGGACCGTTCATAGGTGGATTCGGTGGAGAGGCTTGTACCAGATCAGGAGGTAAATCGTCAACCTTCTCCTTAGAAGGAGTATAGTCTTTAGCTCTAGTTGCGATTGCAACATCATTCTTCTTAGAATCACTGGTGCACATCAAGACATATGATGTCGTAGAAGTAGAGGGTTGGTCATGGATGACCAACGAGGCCTGTTGTTGAGATGGGAAGGGTTGAGACAAGACAACCGGTGTCGGTGGTTTTGGTGTTCCTTGAAGGAACTTAGAGACTTCGGCACGTCGATGAAAATCCTTTGTATAGTGATTGTCACGGCAAATAAGGCAAGGGTACCGCGGTTTGCGCTTGTCCCGCTCTTCAACAAGAACATTTGTAGTTTGTTCGGTTGGATTATTATTCTTACCCCCCCTTATTCTTGCCTCTCCCTTTCTTTGATTTACTTTTACCGGCCGGTGTAGATTGAACAGCGTTCACTTCAGAGGTTTTACCGAGGGGAGGAGCAGGAGACGGGGCATTCTGAACATTAGAAGATGTGGATTTAGGGGTTGTAGTTGAAACAGAATTTGAGTGGGTATGAGTGGTCCCAATCACACTGTCAGCCGCATGCAAGGCAGCTGGAGCAGTTGAAGTGCTGGAAGTACCAGGACGAGGTAATTCAGGAAGCAAATCGTAAATTGTTCCCATTTGCGAATAAACGAGATCGAGATACTGAGCACGACTTATAGCCTGCTCCTCTGTAACAACACCACCCATAGCAATATATTTACCAATTTCGTTCACGAAAGATTTCGTAAACCACTCTGCCAGTAACTGATCAGGGAGTTCAAGTTTGATGAGACGTCATCTACGTCTCCACTAATGTATATGGTCCGAGATGTGAGTACCTTTCATTTGTTTGAAAGAAGTCAGGATCTCAGTCCCAGTATTGTAACGGATCGGTAACTAGTAATGTGTGAGGAAGGCCATAGCTAAGGTGTTGAAATCATAAAAGAAACCTCGTGGCAATTCAATATACCACTTCGTAGCCGAACCGGTAAGGGTTCGTTGAAAAAGACGAAGACAAATGTAGTCATCCATCAGAGAGTTGGACGAACACCATAAATGAAAAGTCATGACATGATTATTTGGGTCCTCTCCTGGCTTTCCATCGAATTTCGGAATATCCGATGGAAGTTTAGCAGGGATAGCAGGCCATTGAGGAGAGTGACGAATAGGATCATTTAGAATCCTAGACAAATCTGGCAAATCCAAAGTAGCAAGAAAAGGCAACTGTCGGTTTACTTGTGGGTACTGATGGCTTTGGGGTGGAAGCCCTGTTGGGAAACCAGTAGGAGCGTAAGCAGACTGTCCATAGAGGGAAGGCCCTGGCTGACTCTGTGGTGGATGGATAGGATAGTAACCCCAAGGATTGTAACCTTGAGTTTGAGTGGGGACCTGGGGTTGAGTAGTCTGACTCGAACCCCAAATAGGATTAGTTACCCCTCGATAAGGTTGGCCAACTATAGGGACAACTTGCTGCCCCCCAGCACTCTGAGGAAAGTTTTGTAAATGTTGAGTCCAATACTGGGCCAATTCAGGAGGTATATTTTGTCCAAAAGGCGAGGTTGGTCCCCCTACTGTAGGTACAGCTCCACCCAAAAGTTGTGTGCCAACCGTAGGTTGTGTAGTAACTGTGTTGTGTCTGAGAAAAGGAAACAAAATTGTACCACCCTGTCCACCAATGGGAATCTGCGTGTTGGGTGCAACAGTTGGAATAATGCCATTAGGATTAGGATTACCAGGAGGAAAAGGTGGGAGTGTCGGAATAAAACGAGGAACCTCATACCCAGGAAACTGAGGACCACCTGGAGAACTGGTAGGGGTTTGCGGAGGTGTTGGATTGGGAGGATTCAACAAAGCATTCATCGCATGGTAACTGGGCGGTAATGTCGGGATGACATCGGGTATTCGCTGGGTATTGATAGGAGGGAGAGTAGTTGCAGTAATTTGGGTTTGGACACTCGTAGTATTTGCAAGATGGGCCATCTCAGGAGGAAGAACAAAACGATAAGGGGTAGTCTCGGGTGTAGTCTCTATCTCAGGAGACACAGGAGGGTTGATTTCGTAAACATGGGGTGACTCTGTACCAAAAATAACTCGATGGAAATTACCTGACCAAAAAGGATCTTGGCATACTACACTGTGAGAAGGCCCAACAGTTGATTCATAAGAAGTAGCAATGGTTTCGTCAGAAGGATTTGATCGTCCAACAGGTCGTTCACCATGATGAACGCGATAGTCCTCTATAGTATTGGTAACTCGAAAATCGTCTAGAGAGTCGGTTCGTGCGACTTGTGGAAGTGGTGTGGTGACAACTGGAACTTCACTGGTTTCCCCTTGTGGTGAAGTAACCATAGGGACTTCAATCTGATGGGGTGAACCCTCAGGTGTACCAGTAGGTTGAGGATCGTCCAGATGTTCTGGAGATAATCCTTGCATTCTACGAGAACGTCGGGGGGGAGAAATTGTAAACAAGTGACAAGTTCTGCGAGAAAAATCCTATGGTCAGCTTCGAGAAATAAACAACACTCACTAGTAAAAAAAATCTAAGAAGCAATCACCAAGCAAGCAATACCTTCTAATTTTGAAGCCACTAGTTGGTGATGAAATCCAATGTCGCAACAACGAGACGAGAAGGGGCGGGGCTAAGGTGGAAAAGTTACGTTGACGACCTGCTTAACAGACTTATGCCCTGGTGCAAGCTCCGACACATAATCGTGGGTATACCCTCCAAGGAGCCCGAGTGAGTTTGATCAACGTCGATTCCAGGTACCGTGAAGACTTTCCCCTCCACAGTCACCTTGGG
>ML798027.1:7224-32451 GCA_009831015.1 Picea engelmannii | reverse complement strand
TGTTCGTGCAGGTCTAAGTGTTATTGGTATGGTTGTTTTGATGGTTACTTCTTGTTATGGTATGGTGTATGCTTGAGGCATACTTGGCATTGTTGGATATGGTATATGTTGGATGGTTGGTTGAATGAGAAACATTCTTATGTGTAGTATAGATATACATATGTTGATGATATGGTATATTGCATAGGTTGTAAATGGTCGATTCTCTAGTTCATGATTCATTGTTGATGTATCTCTTGATTCATGATAGATGCATGTATACACTTTTTGTATGGTATGGTATAGGTTGTTTATGATCAATTGATTTATGAACATAGACATAGGGATTAGACAGTGACAAAGACCGAGACAGTGGAAAAAAAAAAAAAAAACAAATATAGTGACATTGAATTTGGAAAGGTTTAAAGAAGTCTGCAAGTTGCAGTACATAGGGGCTCATAAATACATGGGTTGAAGTTAGGAAGGGCGTAGATATTCGCGTGATTAATATACACAGGTCACAGATCTGTGAAAAAAAATGAATATTGTTGATACAATTTGACATATTGTTTTATGTATACAAGTTGGGTCTTGTACTTGAGGGTTGAATTGCTCACATTTCAGTTGGTGTTGAGATATGCAAGTTGAGTCTTGTATTGAGAGTTGGTACTCTCTTGGAGTTGGTTCTCTTTTCATTTGGTGCTGATAAACCCCATGGATTATAGTCTCTTTTAACACATAATACAAAAATATTACACATATATCTGGTGTTCTTTGTGTTTATTATGGTGATGGTTTATATTTCTCTATTATTCATGAATGTTTTTGATACATGCAAGTAACTAAGTATAAATGAATAATATGTTTTAAGTGGTTGATAATTAAATTTTTGAAAGCAGTGTAAAAATATCTCTACACTGATTCACCCCTCCCCCCTCTCAATGTGGTCATTGTGTCCAACAATTGGTATTAGAGTAGGCCTTCACTAAAATCCTTACAATCTTGAAGGATATCTGTGGAAACAAAAATGGATGAACATGCAGAAGGAGTTCCCTTATTTGATGAGACATATTAATCGGCATGGAGAATAAAAATGAAAGGTTATTTGAAGTCAAAAGGAGTAGGTGTTTGGAATATAGTTGTTGTTGGATCAGTTCCCTCGAAGAATCAACTAAAATTTGCAGCTCAAAAGGAATCAAAGAAGAATAATGCAGTAGCATTCAAAACCATCTTGAATGGAATTTCAAGTTTTGTCAAAGAAATCATAGGAAAATTTACCTCCTCCAAGGACCTATGGTTGAATTTAGAGAAGGCATATCAAGACTCAGTCATCAATGAAGGTAAAGACTCCAAAATATTCTGATTGCAATAATTCTAAATACAATAATGTTGAATGCTCTCCTGCAAATGAAGAAGAAGATCTAGAAGTAGTTCTGTAGAATCAACTAACAATTATCCTATAGATGAAGAAGAATAATTGTTGAATCTTCAGGATAAAGTTATAGATATTTTAGAAAAAGTAGAAGATAATCCATTTTATTTTGAGGATATTGAAAGAATCACTAAGGAATCTCTAGAAAAGTATCAAAGGAATTTCATGGCACTAAAACAAATTCTCAAGAAACAAGAATAAAGTGAAACTACTAAAAAGGTCATATCTAAGAAAAGGACCCAATTACAAGAAAAAAACAAACAAATTAAGAGACTAAATACTCAAATGATTAGTCAAGTAGAAGAAAATAAGAAGGTAGATGATAAGCTTAGTAAAATCCTTGAAGATTTTAGAGAAATATGAGAAATCAATGTTGATATGAAGATCCATATTGAAGAAGCCAAAAGGATAAAAGAACTATTGAAGAATCAAGTAAATGAAAATGAAGAATCATGTCATAAGTTGGAAGAAAAATTTGTTGATCTCAGAAGGAAATCAGAGAAGTAAAACACTCATATCAAGTTCATGAACAACTCAACAATCTTGGATAGTCAAAGATCACCAAACGATAAATCAATTCTTGGATACAACAAGGAAGCAACACAATTTGAAGCTAGCACTTATAAGAAGAATGATGTACACCCTTCATTTTCAAAAGGTGGAAGTAAAGCTGCAAGTCAAGAACCTATACAAAGTAAGGAAACTTTCATAAGATCAGAACAAGGAAGACACCAAGAAGCCATTTATTTAACACACACTGTATGAAGTAGATATAATATCTTTCTTTTATTTATTTAACTTGTATAAATACATATAAAATCAATCATTTAATATCTTTGACTTCATCTGAATATGAGAGATCCAACTCTCTGATACAAGACCCAACTTGTAGTTCTCAGATCCAATTGAGAAATGAGGAATCCAACCCTCATAACGAGACCCAACTTGTTGATCTCAGATCCAACTGAGATGTGAGGAATCCAATCCTTATAACAAGAATCAACTTGTAAAAAAGCACCAACTTGATATAATGAACTTCCATTCAATCCATTATATATACATATATTTAATCCACCAAGACACCCTTTCTTCTCACCATTCTTTCTTATTTATATAGTCTTCCAACCAGGGATGATTTTAGGGGCTAAATTTCGCTCATGGGCTAATTTTCCATGGTTTTTCCCAAAAAAAGATTTATTATTCTAAAAATGATTTTCCCAAATTGTATAAGATAAAATTGTTTTATCTTAAAAATCACCAAAAGTTTATACAAACTATATAAAATACTTATAAATTTGAATATTTTTAAAAAATTATCGTGAAACATTTTATAGTTGGCATATGAAGGATTAGTAAGATTCGCCAAGGTTTCTACATTTTAAAATAAATGTACATCCTTAAAATCATCCCTGCTTCCAACTGGTGTGAATTTGAACCATTACGTCTTTTGACATTGAACCATTGTATTTTTTCATTTAAATGATAATATTAAACTTTAAATAATATCATTTTTCCTTTTTATTCTTTATTCATAATGCTCATGATTTAACTCTCTTTTAATCATGACTTTGTATCGGTTCATTTTGTCCTCATGAGTTGATCATAGATATGGATCGACTCAGTATATTGTTCTCATGCTTCTGTTGTATCCTCAGTTCACCAACATATCATATTCGAACTTCTACCAATTCTTTGTATTGTTATGGTGTTAATTCTCTATCAAATTACTCTACCAACCTTTAATTGTTTACAAAAATGAAATATGTATGAGGTGCTTCCTTCAACCCAATGTTCAAATAACTGTGAGCTCAAAACCACATGCTTATCCATTTAAGCGATATTCCCAGTGCCTCATGGCTTATATCTTCGTAACACATGATCGGGGGTTGGAACCTAGTCCTCCGAACTTCGACCTTCGAAATATTTCTCCTTTAGAAACATCCAATCTTCCGAAGTTTGTATTTCCCAAAGTGGTTACCTCTCACAATAGTTGATCTGATGGTTAGTATGATTCCTGGAACTAAATCAATGGTCTGGATTCAATCCTTATAGTATCCTTCTATTGTCTTAAGCCAATGTCTATGACTTAATCAAAGGTTGAGATGGACGGTTCTCGTTTAGCTCAAAATTTCAGTGTTTCGGGACTCCACCTTTTGTAGTCTTTTAATTCTTCTGGAGAAAATTCCGTCGAAGTGGTTATCAACACTTCTCTGCTCAATAACCTTCACATGTCTAGGAGATAGGATTGTGGGCTTAGCCACAAAGAAGCTCCTTCTCTTCGGGTATTTGGCTATTTGTAACTTCGGGATTTTAGCTACTCGAACTATGAAGTAGTTCAATTCCTCCAGAGTGATTACCTATGGAATAAGTCATAAAGTGGTGGTAACCGCTTGATGTTAGTTAACACCTACGCTTACACTATCCTTCCACTATGCTTGATCAACGGTTGGGAATGCTCTTGAAGTAGATCAACGATTAATGTTACTTTGTGATTTAGGCTTACTCTATCCTTCCACTATACTTGATCAATGGTCAAGAATGCTCCTGAATTAGATCAACGATTAATGTTACTTCATGATTCTGGCTTTCGACGATTAGTTGATAACATAGACTTGGATATCCTTGAAGTTAGTAATCCCAGAGTGACGTTATTTGTGATTTCACTATTGATGTGGCACTGATTGAGTGGCTTCCACGTGCCACCTAGATTCGTGACTTTCGTATACCTAACGTGCAAACTAGACCTTTCCACTTGTCACCATCTCATTGCACCATGTGTCCTTGTTGATGTGGTATTGGGGACTATGATGACATGGTCTCTCAATGTGTGTGCCATGTGTGTTACTTCGTGACTTCGGAGCTCTGGACTTTGGGTGAACTTGCATGTTCTGAACCCTTTTTCATCGAAGTGGTCAACGTCGAAATGGTCAGCATGGAAGTGCTTACGCTATGCTTCCACTTAGATTTATCCAATGATTGTGATCAGTTCTAGATCAGTGGTCCAGATTCATTTCGACCATCGAGACTTCGAGTTATTCTCTTCTTCCCACTTCCCAATTCTTTTGGGGTGAGATTCCCTCAAGAATAAACCTCGACTAACTTGATTTCATCTAACAATCCTTCTTTAACCCGAAAATCTTAACACAATCCAACGGTTGTTGGGAATTTGGCTATTCGGGATCTCGAGCCTTTGGCCTTTCTTATCCTATCCTTCCACTTTACTCGATCCAATGCTTGGGATATTTCCCGAAGTGTTCATTAGATCAACCAATTGGCATTTATTTGTGAATTTGGGCTTCGGGAATTCTTTTTCAATTCGAACTCCTTTTCACTGAAGTGGGCATCGCCGGAGTTGACTGCTGCTACGCAACCCTGATCTGATGAATATCATTGATATTGAAGTGCTCCTTAGATATGACAGCTTACTTTTACTTCATAACTTCGACTTTGGCTTAAATTCATTCAGTTTGATATTATCTGAAGTGGTCAATGTCGGGTTGACCATGCGTACGTCATTTCCATGATCGACAGTCCATGAATCTTAGTATTCAATTTGACGGTATATATTTAATCTAAATCTCATGATCTAAATCATTCCCAAATATTCAATGGACGAACATGATTATTCTCTTCTTTACGCAAGTTACCTCTTTGATCTGATGGTCGGGTTTTGCATCCGAATTGTGGATGACCGACTCTCGTTTTCTTGATCCTTTATAAAGGTTTTCTTTACTCACATAACTATGTCTCATGTGTTATTTCAAATGCGACATCTCTCTTGAGATTCGATTAACGTATATTTCTTATGATCTGTTCATCGCTATTTCTCTTGAGATTTTAATAATTGTTTGTGTGTTATTTTATGCACTAATTTTCATTTGTGAACCCTCCTAATATCATAATTCTTTGTGCTTTGTTACTCCTTCTGTACATGTATTCTCTCCATGCTATCACTCCTGAGATTTATAATCACAGGATCATTGTTCATCCTATCGTGATCAACAATTATCACAAATTGCTTCTGCCACAAGGTGATCTTCCTCTGCCCCAAGGTGATCTTCCTTTTCTCTGATTACTATACATGTTTGACTTATGTTTCCATCAATGACAACACACAATCAATAATGCCAACAATCTCCCCCTTTGTCATTGAGGGCAACATATCTGTAAAACAAAAATGATTTCATACCTTTGCTCCCCATATCACTGATATTCTTTTCTATCTGATAGCAAATTTGTTTCCTGCTTAACTTTGTTTTACTGCTGCTCTCCCCCTTTGACATAAATGACAAAGAGTGAGGCTCTGACTATTTTTCTCCCTCTATGAATTTACTAACTACTTATCTCAGTCCATTGGGATATTTGTGTTTAAATAATCAGTCTTCTTGATACTAACTTGTAGTGATACCGATTTGTAATGATCAAGTCTTTTAAACCTTAATCTAATTACTTTTTTATTTGATAACCAAAATACTCCCCGTGAGTTTTTACTGACTTTCCTTTGTCAAATAGAACAAGAGTATGAATCTTACTGATATTTTTTATCTTCTTCTTATTCTTCTTTGATATTTCACAGGAATATCTGTTAAGGATTGATACCAATTGATCTAATACCATTTTTTTTCTCAAATTATCTTTGCTAATATCAATTGATCTTTGTTGTTTGATACCCCTTGAACCTCTCTACTACTTTTTCTCTTCTCCCCTTTTTACAAAAATGACAAAAAATATCTTTTCTTGTTCCCTCTGAGGTTATACTCCCCCTAAGGTGATGCTCTCCTTTGTCCATTTTCTCCTTATTGTATTCTACAACTCCCCCTATCAATGATTTTTCTTTCTTTGGCTAAAGGATTATGACATCATCAGGATTGTGTCATATTCTTCTATAGGAACTTCCCTTTCTTGGGCTTGATCTATTTCATATTGAATTTCAAATTCCTTATTGGGACCTTCACCCATCATTTTCTTGTTATTAATTTCTTCATTTTTAGGTGCAAGATCATCTTTCTTGCTTTCTCCTTCATATTTTCTTCCCCATATCTTTCTATGGGATATTCTGCTTTTTGGACCTTTTCTTTCTAATTGTGTTTTTGGAGATTTTTCATCTCCTTTATTCTTCCAAATTTTATTAGGTTTTCTCCCTCACTTTAATGACTTATTTAAGGATTGGATTTTTGAACTCCTGCAAATTTGAGATTTGTGCCCAAACCTATCATAGTTGTAACAACTCATTGTATGACAAAATTTTGTTGTGTGCCCAACAAAATTGCATCTCCAACATCTAATTGAGTTTTTGGATTTTCCTATATATTCTTTGTATAGTTTCTTGCAGTCCATTGATTTATGGTCAAATTTATGACAAGAAACACAATATCCATTGAAGGTGTTTCCATTCTTGAATTTATTTTGGATTGAGAGATCTGTCTTTTGTTTTTCTTCTTCCTTTTTACTTCTATAGCTTCCTTCCTTAACAAAGTTCATGACTTGTAATTTCTTTGTAATTGCACATTTTCCTTTTGAGAAGGATGATCATTTCTCATGTTTGTAAATGGTTCTCCACTTGTCACTGTCTTCTTTTTTATTGTGTCCAAGACCAATTTTGTCATCAACCGATCTTTGATTGTTCTAAATATTATCTAGGATGGTTGATCTATTCTTGAAATTGATAGTTTTATTTGTCTTTTCAATCATCTTTTTGAGATTGACTATTTTTTATTTCAACATGTGACATGTCTCTTCCTTTTTAGCAATTGAATATTCAGGGCTTCTTCCATTTCCTTAGAATGTTCAAGTTGAGTCTTTAGATTGATGACTATTTCTTCTATCTCATCCAAGACTTCTTTGCATTTAATATTTTTTTAATCTCAAGAGAATCCAAGTATTGATCTCACAGGAAAATCTTAGAAAGCATATAGTAGATCGGACTCTCTTTGTAAACATTGAAGAAAACTGTAAGAGAAGGGTACTCTAAGGGACTGTTGAGTAGAGAAAGGGTAGATCTTTGTTGTTTTGTGTGGGGTAGTGGAAGATATTTCCTTGGTTTTTGATGGATATATGAGATGCCTATAATGCTACGTGGTGAGTAGATTAGCTAAGCATGAGAGTAAATGGGTAGGGTTGAGAGAGATAGAAGATTGTAATTGTTTCCTTCACCCTTGTGGCCTCATTTCCTAGTTTGGAGGTGGTATATGCATCAGATACCTATGGTTGGTTGAAAAATTTCTCTTACTAAGCCAATTTCTTGGACCTTTCTCAATTTAAAGATAAGTTTCTTATCATTGTATATGAATGTGAAAAAATGTGTTTGTTTTTTATTTATGAAAATCATTACATTGTGCATGTTGTGTGTGATTATGTTTCTTATTTCCAGTACATTGTAGTTATTAACACTTTCATGCATATCATATTGAATTATGACCCTTCCTGGGAGGTTTAATTAGTTGGTATTGTGAATATTTTTCCTCTATAGATTGAAATTTGGAATCTTGTGGTCATAGCTACCTATCCTATGGTTGGGATTACTAAATGGGGATGTTACATTGTAATACAAAAACTTAAGGAAAGGGTTATACTTTAAGAGATTATATCCCTCTCCAAAATTATAAATTTGGTGTTAATATTTCCTTAAGCTATTTTATATAAACATAAATGACTGAAGTTTTGTATGGATATGAACCTTGGTATTGCTTTTAATATGAGAAGTAGCCATGATAAGTCCAAAAGAGTTTGGGATATATATAGAAAAGTCAAGCTTAACTATTGTGATGTAAAACGAGACAATCAAATTAATAATATGAACACGATTCAATATTACATCGTATGCAATTTAAAGAATGATAATGAAATCATTAACAACATGAAGTTAAAATATTACAAATTTTTTAATATCAATCCTATTTTGTTTGACCAAAATTATTTTTCTAACAATATCACCTTAAAGAACAAAATGAATATGGTCAAAATTAGGCCCAATACTCATGACCTCCATAGTGAAAATCATTGTTGGTCTTACCCAAATATATTTCAGGATGAACAAATTTATAAAAGTTGAGATAAAAAGATGTTGAGGATGAACATGATTTCCTTTTAATATGCCAGACCCTTAATAATATAAGGCATAACTAAATACTCAATTTCATAACTTCATTTCCACCATGTTAAATTTAAAAATGAAATTCTGAAGAATAGATTAAAGCTTGTTGGTATTATAGGACAGTAAACATCATCATCATCATCTAAACATGTCAAATTTCATTATTATCATTATTTTTATGGACGAATTTGTACCACATAAATGTTATAAACAATTTTTACAATACACTTGTTCCTCACTTGAACTATATAATTCTCCTCTTGACACCATGAAACTTATCACTTTTCTACAAATTAAAGTAGTCATTGGTTAATCAAAGTCTATTCAAGAAAACTAGGCAATATATGATTCATAGAAAACAGGGTAAGGTGCATCCCATGTAATACAAAAAATTTCATAAAAATCAAAATATGATTTTACTAAAAAAAAAAAATGAAATAAAAAACCTACCCTAATTTTAAGTTTAGAAAGTGCTATAAATGGATGTAGCTTAGAAGTTAAGAACTTGAATATTTTTTATTTACATGTAACTAATTACTCCACTCTCCAACCCATAAGCAAGGGTAAGATATCTCTCATGGATCATGAAGAGCCTCAAGTAATAATTGGCTCATGAAGAGAAAACATATCACAAATGGCATTTGAGTTTGAGTCGGGAGGATAACAATTCTTCTTGTGAACCACCCAAACTAGACCCAATTAACTAAATATATAATATATTTAAAAAATTCAGAATTGAAACTAGACTTTAAAATATAATGATAATGAAAATGATGATAATTTCCATCAAATGCGACCAACTTTTATTTATCAAAATTATAAAATTAAATATATTACTTTGGTTTCTCATATTGTTTTGAAGATTGAACATCCAAAAAAAAATGATATTTTCAAGTTCCCTTTAATTTTTATGAATTAACATGTTATGGATTTAGATATTATTACCAATATTTATTTCTAAGCCAAATATTTAAAAAAAAATTGGTTTTCATCTTTTATTTATATCACAAATTTTATAAAATACTTAATGAAAATTAAGAAAAAATACACTATTAAAAATTAAAATAAATGGAAAAGATTGTGACATCTATGCTTGGTATGAGTTACTAACCATTAATATTATGTATAAAAAATTAAAGTAAATGGAAAAGATTGTGACATCTATGCTTGGTATGAGTTACTAACCATTAATGTTATGTATAAGCCCCACCCCCATCCCTAGGTATATACCCGTGTGACTAAGCATCAACCCCACAATGTCTAAGTAGGGAGGAGGGGTATCCATCAATACAAATAATCATATCATATATATATACTTTTGTTTTATTTTAAAGTGACATACTCAGTATTGTTAATCACACTTTTCAATATAAGCATGCAACTTTTCTATATTTTCAATTGTATATTTAAAATAGTTTGTTTTCATTATTATTAACATGGATTTATTTTAACTTTAGATTTATATTCATAGGGATCACATTTCCTAAGCCATGGGATCACATTTTTCTATATGTAAACTTCTTTTAGATTACAAATATTTCAAAAAAGAGTTAAACTTCAATAGACGTGATCCATATAGACATGATAAGTTTAGGATTGAAATTGGTTTAAGATAGTTTATATAAACATAAACCGCTCCCTATTATTGTTTCTAATATTAGGAGTAGTCATGATATGTCAAAAGAGGTTTCCCAGAGATAATAATGCTTGGCTTAATTATTAGAACATAGAAAAAAATAAAATTACATCTATATGAAGTTTAAATAATGAAATCTTTAATAAAAAGAGGTTGAAATATTACAAAGATTTTATCAATCCTAATTTAGTTGATCAATGTTGTTTTTTTAATATTATAAGCTTAAATAACAAAATGAATATGATCAAAATTATAACCAATGCTCATGATATTCATATAAATTTAATTTAATTTTAGATATTAATATCCATTAAAGGATGGAATGAAAGAAATAAAATATATAAAGATAACAAGAAGAAAGTGAAAGCACATCCCAACGGAAAAAGAGCTTAAAAGAAGGAAAAAAAATATTAAAATAATTAGGAAGCATAAAAAAAACTAAATAGGGAATGTTGGCCCTCGACCAAGTTTTGGAGAACCTTGGTCATGTTTGACCACTTTTGGGACTTCGACAGGCTGGTCGAAGATGGAGCGCCTAGGTGAGGCGGATATCGCGGGATCTCGCCCCCTTTTACAGGCTTTTTGGGATTTAGGGTTTATGTAACGGGTATGGGATGTCGTCCCATGGGTCTTACCCATGCTTAAGCCTCTTTTGTAGTGTATAAATAAGTAGCTAGGCGATGTAAGTAGGAGTCATGTTTTTGAGATCTAAGTGGGCTTTGTGCAAGACATGTAAGTGAGAGTGCTAAGTGAAAATAGTTGTGAAGGATTTGTGCATACTATATGTTGGGACTTGCAGAGCTAAGTGCAAGTGATTTGTAGTGCTTTGTGTACAGACTGTGTAAGGCTCTGTGCTTTGACCTAACTCGGGGAAGGAGGATCTGGCGAGGTGCACACAAATCTCCTGTCCTATGCGGAGTTGGTTTTGTGGATCTGTGCATGTAAGAAGATTGGAAGAGGCTAATAACGAAGAAGAAGAAGAGTTGGTGGATGTAGCCCCACACTGGGGTGAACCGCATATATCCTGTGTCGATGTGCTTTGTGATATGATGTTTATGTTGTTTATGCACTTAATTTCTTAATCTAGAGGTGTGATAGGTCCAGTTGATGCTTAGTGCTTTATGATATGAATGAATGTTAGATATACTTTGATGCTATGTGATGAATGGCTAGATATGCTTGGATCTTGGTTGATCTGTAATTAGGGTTTTAACTTGCAATTTGAATAGGGGTTAAAGACTAATGAATGTTATTGGCTAAGTGTTTTGTTAAGTACCCTAATCACATATATGTGTCCCAGCTAGGTTGTAGACACTTGAGTCTTGCAACCCCCCCTGCCTCTACCTCGAGTGAGACTTCATCTTCTTAGCAGGTGTTGCCGAAAGGGCCAATAGTTAGGGTTTTGTTGGTGCGTTGTTGAAGCGTTGAACCCTGGGTCTGCCCCTGTGCCAACAAATGGTTCCGTTGTCGAGACCTGAAACTGTGATTGCTGGGAACTGAAGAAAAGAGAAAGCTCTGTGTGTAGATCTGTTGTTGTGGTCCACAGTATTCTACTTGTGCTAAAAAGGGAATCGGATCTGAAGAAAATAGGTAAGATCTTAGAGCTTTGTGCTCTGGTAAAGGTAATATAAGTGGAAATTTTTGTTTCAAAAGAATGAATCTAGGTATGTTTGGTAGATTTTGTTCTAGTATGAAAACTAGAGCACATCTAGAAGAAAGAAAATTTGATATGAATAGATCTAATAGAAATAATGAAAGATTTGTTATTCCTATGCATAGAAATAATTTTTGGACTAACAAGTGGATGCAGGAACCTAGAAATAATTTTTTGTAGGTTCATCACTGTGATCCCAGTGCGTAGTACATGAAAGGTTCAGGATCGTTTAAGAGAAAGAGAGGATTCACTCTTTGTTATAGTTGCAGAAGACCAGGACATATTGCTAAGGAATGCCCTAGTACATGTCCTATTTATCTTTGTTGTAAAGTTGTTGGTCATGAGTATTTGGATTGTCCTAGAATGATTGCTAAAGTTGAAAAGATGAATATGAGACAAGAAAACCATGAAGAAGGTCAAGAGACTGAGGATATGCTAAAACACCAGAAACAATCAAAGACTATATTATTGCAGATGAAAGAAACCATAAGTGATCACAGCAACATCAGTTTACCAGAGATCTTAAAGGAGGAGTGCATAGAAATAAGAATAGGAGACTTCAACATAGACTGTGTTCTGAATGAGGAAACATAGGTGAATATCATGACAGAAAGTACTTGGGAAATTTTAGGAAAACCTATTATGATTTCTTCATTGTGAGGAATATGATTGTTTAAAGGAAAGATGATAACCCTATGTGGAAGAATTACTCATGTACCTATGGTTGCTCATGGAGCATCGATGAAAGAAGAATTCAAGGTCGTTAATTTTGTTGAGAATCACACTCTTTTGCACTTTTATTGGGAAGGACCTGGATTGAGAAAGATCAAATATGAAGGAAAGAATAAGAGGAAGCTATAGAACAGAAAAAGAAATAATTAAGGGATTTCATGGCTAGGAGAATAGTGTGTTTAATAGAAGAATAGGAGGCCAAGTCAAGGAAACTAAGGGCTAGAGAACTAGTTGTTGAGGTTGAAAGAACACAAGAAGGCTTAAAGAACTTGTCCATGCATGAGGGAAGAGAACCTACCCTAGAAACGGTGAGAGAAGAAGTATTACCCTCAAACCCTATGAAATACCCTCAACAGTGCGAAGTTACTATGCTAAGAGAAGATAAGAATAAAAATCGAAAGAGGAATCCAACGACTTAGATCATAGGAAATAAAGAAAGAAAGCTCAGTAAAAAGAAAGAAAGGCTAGAAAAATTGCACGAGGTTCCAATAAAGACTTCGCAGGAAGCAGGCTTGCAGAATTTGAACCTCATCGGAATAGCAAAACAACGCAGACTGGCACTTCTCCACGACGAAGCAATATGACCATTGGAGGCATCCTGACTGTTAGAACGATGCTCCAAAATGTCTAGAAACACATTTATTTCTGGAAAATATCGCCATTGGACAGTTGGGACCACGCCACAACGGATGGATTAAGGCATTCCTGCCCGTTGGAGGAATTTGTTATGACTTTGTCTATTTGATCCATCCAATGTCTCACCGGGGAAACTTTTGCTAATTGTGATTACCCAAGCCCACAGAGAACTCATTGCTATCGCGCTATGCTTATTGAGAGCTCACCACCCATTTTGTTTACCTTGAGCACCTGTTCACCTACCCGATCATTTGACCACGAGTGTATATGTTGGGCGACCTTAGCGCAGTAGAGAAGTCCGTAGAAGAAATCTTGATCGACCTTATGAATAAGAAGTTCATGTCCGCAGGAGTACATGCCTCATCGACGAGAGGATTGCAAGCATCCCCCTCGACTGCACGTCGATCTGCGCCATCCAGAACCGCAATAGAGAAAAGAAGCAAGCACCACGACGACCTGGAAAATGCGAAGCTCATCCCGTCGGTCCTGCCCTACTACATCCCGCCTTTAACTGGCGTGGTTAGTCCTGACAGTGTTCCAAGAGATTTAGAGTACACCCTCATCACTGTGTACCTCCCGAAGGGGATACACGCAATGGGAACACAGTTAGGAATGATACCTGACCTTAAGATAAACGATTTTAACCTGGGAGATATGAAGAATTATGCGCTACTTGCACCGCATAAGTACTTGACAAAGACAACATGAAAGAAGCCGAAGATAGTTCCATAGCCATGGATTAAGGATATCGCGAGGTCCACCATCCTCAACGTCATGAAGCTACACCACTTTGGCAGATATCAAGAGGTTAACGCATGCGTTAAAATCCTCCTGTCATGATACCATGGATGTTATCTATGGTTAGACAGGCGCGTGAGTGTGGATCTGACATTGATCCACACGATCACTAGATTGATCATGCAGGGAACAGACCCTTAGAAATTCTACCTAGGGAAGGCTACAGATCGCACCCTAATGTAGCGAATTAAGGACACCTACGACAATGTAGAGAAGGGGAAGTGGGGCTACAAGGTAGCCTCCATCCAAGATGGTGCAGTGTGCCTAGCTTGCCAGTTGATCATTAGTAAGCTCGTCAGGAAGAACAGACCAACGCAAGTCACAGTGTTCGTCATCGACCTCGCAGGAAAATGCATTGAAGGGATGTAGATGAACTGGGCGAGCTACCTCGTCAACTAGTTGGAGAAGGATTGTCGTGAAGCACAGGACCAGGGCTACGAGTTTCACTTCAGCTAGTTATTTATCCTCGTTTCCTTTGTCACTTGGGAGATGCCAGAGGGAGCGACCTTTTCTGACATTGAGTCGTCCAAAACATTGTCCACGAGGTTTACTACCCAGTGGTATTCGAGCGACATGGCAAAGCAATGGCAGTCAAAAGTGGTGTTCCACACCTATTACTTGTAGTTGAAGAGGGCCATTGAATCCTTCCCTCGCATGATGTCGAATACACTCCATAGGTTCAGGCCACTTGCGAAGTTCCGTGCAGATAGGCACTTCATATATATCACTACGCACAGGGACAAAAACAAGGAAGATATGCAGTCCTATTACAAACTGACCGAGGAAGATATGGAAGAAATAACCAAGGAATGGCCTGCAAAATTCCTTGTACCAATCGAACAGATAGAGCTCTCTGACCCCGACCTCATCGGAAGTCCTATGGTCACCCAAGAAGAATATGATGGACCGAACAACACCAAGAAGACGAAGAAGAAGGAAGAAGTGCAGGAAATAAACAGCGCATCGGAGAAAACTATAGCTGACTCACCTAGAGGAGGAGGAAACAACGAACTAAACCAAGAGGAGGAAGGGGAAGAAGACAAGCAAGACAAGGGAAAAGTGACATTGCCTAAGGATACCCTTACAGAGGCCGAGACATCAAATAAAATATAGATTTCTCTGAAGAAACCCTCAGCACGGAAGAAGTCACAAGCCAATAAGCCCCAATTATAGATTGTGCTCACAGTGGATAATATAGACCTCATCATCGCATTTGTAGAAGACACTTAAGAGGATATCTTGCAACAGAACGAAGAAAAGAAGGAAACAATGTATGACAGTATCGAAGTAGAGTTGAAAGGGGTACAACAAGCCCACTATGCAAGCCACACAATGTCTACAACACCATCATCATCAGAAGGTATAGAAGTGGGAGATGAGCCTTCCCAACTACGTAGATTAGCAGATTCGACAGAGGCTCGCCTTTGACGAGTGCAGGAAGAAAAGGAACAAGCCACAGAGGCCTTGAAGCAATCAAAGGAGGAAGGCTTAGAGAAACTTTGGGTTGCGCAACAAGAAAAATATGACCTCTGGATGAAGTTTGATGAGGACAGAGAGCAGATCCAGAGAGAAAAAGACCAACTGTTCGTAGAGCAGACTACGGTCAAGGAGGCAATGGCTAGAGCACTTTGCTCTGTGTCGGGCCTGGAACAGATAGAAGAGGAGACCACTGAGAGCTAAGTGGGAAAGCTCGCTGAAGCCATTCAACAGCTTTTAGCAAGGGTAGTCGAACTAGAACTACAAGGAGTGTCGAGCACTCTGCTGGAAGTGGGATCAAAAAGAAGAAACTACCAGGGGCGCAGTAGAAAGAATCAGGGAATTGGCCTTGGAATGTAAACAACTCAGTGACCAAAGTGCACAAACCTATGAGTGCCTTGCAGAAGACCCAGAGATGAGGAGATTGGAGGCACAACTCCAGGAGGCGAAGCAACAAGCATTGACAATGCAAGCACAAATGAAGCAGCTTTCAACGGTAGAAAAGATGAAAAGGTCACAGGAGGTGCGCGCAGGTTCAACAACAGATCAATGCAATCCAGAGTAGAGTCATAGAAGTGACCTAGAGACTCCAGTCGGTGTAAGACGAAGCATGCAAACTTTTTGAAGAGATCGAGGGACAAGGTGCACAGCTGGAACAAGTGGTCACCACAGTGGAACAATGCTTGGAAGGGCCTGTCATCAAGAAATTCATTCAGGAGTTCGTCGAACAAGAGGCTCTGGCAAAGCAGCAAGTCGAGGTAGCTCGAGCTAAGCTCGAGACCTTCGAAGCAGAATTGCCCAGATCATAATGACTTGGGATGAGTCACAGGTGAGTGTTGGGGGCATGTTGGTCCTCGACCAAGTTTTGGAAAACCTTGGTCGTGTTTGACCACTTTTGGGACTTCGATAAGCTGGTCGAAGATGGAGCGCCAAGGTGAAGCGGAGATCGCAGGATCTCACCCCCTTTTATGGGATTTTTGGGATTTAGGGTTTATGTAATGGGTATGGGATGTCGTCCTATGGGTCTTACCCATGCTTAGGCCTCTTTTGTAATGTATAAATAAGTAGCTAGGCGATGTAAGTAGGAGTCAAGATTTTGAGATCTAAGTGGGCTTTGTGAAAGATATGTAAGCTAGAGTGCTAAGTGAAAATAGTTGTGAAGGATTTGTGCATACTGTATGTTGGAACTTGCAGAGCTAAGTGCAAGTGATTTGTAGTGCTTTGTGCACAGACTGTGTCAAGCTCTGTGCTTTGACCTAACTCAGGGAAGGAGGATCTGGCGAAGTGTGTGCAGATCTCCTATCCTATGCGGAGTTGGTTTTGTGGATCTGTGCATGTAAGAAGATTGGAAGAGGCTAATAAAGAAGAAGAAGAAGAAGAGTTGGTGGACGTAGCCCCACACTGCGGTGAACCACGTATATCCTATGTTGATGTGCTTTGTGCTATGATGTTCATGTTGTTTATGTACTTAATTGCTTAATCTAGAGGTGTGATAGGTCCAGTTGATGTTTAGTGCTTTATGATATGAATGAATGTTATATCTACTTTGATGCTATGTGATGAATGGTTAGATATGCTTGGATCTTGGTTGATCTATAATTATGGTTTTAACCTACGCTGTGAATAGGGGTTAAAGACTATTGAATGTTATTGGCTAAGTGCTCTGTTAAGTATTTTGATCATAGATCTGTGTCCTAGCTAGGTTGTGGACACTTGAGTCCTGCAACCCCCCCTGCCTCTACCTTAGGTGAGACTTCATCTGCTTTGCAGGTGTTACCAAAAGGGTCGGTAGTTAGGGTTTTGTTGGTGCATTGAACCCTGGGTCTGTCCCCGTGCCAACATGGAACAATGAAGAAGCTCACGAAGAAGGTTCCCTCACTGATCCACGTTCCTCTAAAGAAGCATTTGATTGGTGTCAATCCATGGGATCCATTATATCTACGACACCTCACAAGTCTATCTTGTGAGCTTGGAAGTTGGCTATGGGACCTCTTCCTACTAGTGTGAGAGGCTAGAAGTAGTAGGTAATCAATTTGATGCATGTAAGTATGGGAAAGTGACCTCTAGTAAGTCGTTGACAAAGGTTAAACATCTCTCAAAGGAAGAGGAATAAGCATATGTGGTCCTCATAGGCCATGAGTGTCTCGAGACAACCAAGTGAATCCTAGAAAAGGAAAAAGAATCGTCCTCTAATCTTCCTATAGGAAGAACATTGAAATATAAAGTGGTTCTTAGTGTTAAGCTCTAAAGAGAAGATCTAGCAAATACAATGCTCTCTTAAAATATGGTGATCTATTTTATGCAAAGTTGGTGGGAGTAAACTCTAAGCTAGGTGAGAAAGACCCTCAAGTTGCAAGATACTGGAATTTAGTGTACCCCATGGATTTAGTAAACTCATCACTACATAAAAAATACAACTAATTTTTGAAATTTATAAAACAAAAAAAATTAAGGATAAACATTATTTCCTTTTAACATATCCTACATGTAATAATATGTAATAATATGAAACATAGTTACCAAATTCCCATCCATCTTAATAAAAAATAAAAATAACTTTGGAAGCAAATTCCATAAGTTAAGGTTAAATATCATGTAATAATATGAAACATAGTTGCCAAATTCCCATGAATCTTAGTAAAAAATAAAAATAAAATAACTTTGAAGGCAAATTCCACTATAAGTAAGCTAGCTGGGTGACTATTGTCCCTTCCCTAGAAGATAAGTCTATAGCAGTACGCCGCACTAAGCACATTCATTCCTCAAGTGGTATAGGGCTAACAGGTCTAGGTCTGAAGTCTGAAGGTGTATAGGTTGTATGTACTTAAAGGTAAGGCAAGGGGGTATAAAGGGTTCATAGTCAGAGTGTCGTACTTACAAAGCATGATTTAAGCAAGTGTGATAAACAAAGCATCTCCTGGCGGCTGTCTGGGCATATCTTAGCAGTCTGAAGCCTGTTCATCCAATGAGGCTCTCTTTCTGATGGGCAATAGCCATCCGACAATTCAACAATATAAGCTAAAGGTAAACCCTATTGGCTAACCATCCATCCATATCCAGTCAGCCATGTTATCCGACAATCGGGAAAGCGTGGGGAGAAAGGTGAGCTACGAAAGGTTCTCCCCTTGTTGAATCGATCATCCAGCCGTGTATCATAAGTTCAGGCTTTAGTATAAATTAAGGTTAAATAGTATTGACACCGCATGAGAATAGGGTTTTTGAAAAGATAAATTTAAGAGGGGACATGGCTTGTTCTTGGATTGTCCAAAGTTATTGGGAGTTAATCCACTTTGTAAATGGATGAATATAAAAATGAGAAAATATATAGATATGTATCTTATTTCAATTTAATAATTATAATATAAAATAAAATATAAAAATAAATATTTTAATTTGATAATTATAATATAAAATAAAACATAAAAATAAATATGAAAATAAAATTCATTTTCACTCTATTAAAATATAAAATATAAATTTAAAATTTAATTTTCTTTGTAGAACAAATCTTTTTAATCTTAAAAAATATTAACTTTGAAAATGGTAAACAACATGGTTATCATATAAACTTATCGACTATATTATAGTATTAATTTTTCATTTATCTACTAGATATAGATATAGTTA
Source organism: Picea engelmannii (assembly GCA_009831015.1). Classification (NCBI taxonomy): domain Eukaryota; kingdom Viridiplantae; phylum Streptophyta; class Pinopsida; order Pinales; family Pinaceae; genus Picea; species Picea engelmannii. The sequence continues at coordinate 13,388 of ML798027.1, read as the reverse complement.
TAGTTGATTGTGTGTGAAAATTAATTAGTTAATATTGATTCACTAGATATAGTTGAATGTGTGTGACTTTATCAACATATTAATTTTTCATTTATCTACTTACAGCACGTTAATATTAAAACAATTTATTAAACTCACACCATTTATTAGTTAATATTGTTTCACTGGATATAGATATAGTTATAGTTGATTGTGTGTGAAAATTAATTAGTTAATATTGATTCACTAGATATAGTTGAATGTGTGTGACTTTATCAACATATTAATTTTTCATTTATCTACTTACACAACGTTAATATTAAAACAATTTATTAAACTCACACCATTTATTGTTACTTCAAAACGAAAAGAAATAATGAAACTGGTCACTTTTCTACATTTAGAATTAGGAACACACTTTAATAGCAAAAACTTTTCTTGATAGGAAAGTAAAGCACATGAACTTTATGAACTTTGTTACTTCGAAACAAAAAGAAGTAATGAAACTGGTCACTTTTCTAAAATTAGGAACACACTTTAATAGCAAAAACTTTTCTTGATAGGAAAGTAAAGCGTATGAACTTTATTACTAATTCAAAATCATAGGGAGGGGTTGCAAGTCGGTCGGCGACACTGGAGGGCTTTATGGTTAGAACTCGGGTGTGTGTTTCTTTAAGGGCAAGCGGGGTTGCAAGGCGATCGACGACTCTGGAGGGCTCTATGGCTAGACCTCGGGTGTGAGATTCTTCAAGGGTGAGCGGGGTTGCAAGACGATCAACGACGCTAGAGGGCTCCGCGGCTAAACCTCATTGCAATTTCTTCTTATTTATCTTCGTGCTCACCTTTCTGGATGCACATTGGTGACTATGTTGCGGCAGGGGAGGTCCGGGAGCTTGCTGCAACGGGTGTTACAACATCTTTTGTTGTCCATCGTCTCGCTTATGCTTGTTAGTTGGCATTTTTTTTTTTTTTTTTTTTCTNGTGGGTGATGGTTTTTTGCCCTCTTGGACATGTTTGCGGTTTTTTCTGACCTCTTTTGACCTCTTCCTCCTTGGAAAGAAGAGGTTTGGCCCAGAGCTTTAAGGTCCTCACTGGGGGCGTGCGGTGTTTTGGTAAACACTTTGAGGTTCTTTGGGGGCATGTGGTGTTTGGTTAACACTTTGAGGTCCTTTGGGGGCAAGTAGCTATTGGTTTTTTCGATTCTCTTTTTGTAGCCTGTGTGTTGGTTTTCATCTCTGATGACTTTCTGGTTCTGTTGGGTCAATGGTAGATTACGTTTTTAGAGCTTGGTCTATGGACTATAATTGCTTTGAGCAAGATTTGTATATTTTGTCAAGAGAACAATTATATATGAATATAATGAGTAATTTTCTGTTGGAAAAAGTCAAGATATGGGAAATATGCATTCGCTAGGCTCTATGTATACACATATTCACAAAATCAAAATCAAAACCCTAGTCAAGGGAGGTTGTGAATCTACCTTTGACGTAATATATATTTTCATAAAATGAAGTTAAAATCAAAGTTAAGGTCAAGGTTAATTGTGGTTTATATTTTCATAAAATGAAAGTTAAAATCAAAAGGTTAATTGTGGTTTAGAGAAAAATAAGAAAAGATAAAGTTATAGGGTATATACAACTTAATAGACTTTAGCAATTAAATAGCTACCAGAAAAGAATCATTTTTCCCACAAATAAAAAAATCCCATACATCAATTATACTCTAATTAAATATCTAATTTAATAATAACTATAAAAATTAAATTATTATTAACCTCTTAACTCAACAAAAGTATCGTGATCTTGGAAAACTTCTCTTAATGCTTTTCTAACACATATACAAAATTATAAAGAATCACAAATAATCACTTACCCTCTTAAAATCCCATAAACCAATTAAATCTTAGTGGATGTTAATAATCATCATCATTATAAAATTACAAAATTTAAATCTAAAAACTAAATATGATATTCCTCACATTAAAATAATAATAATAATGTGAGCGTACATCCCACTTAATACATACATTTTCACAAAATCAGAATCGAAGTCAACACAGGTTGGTAAAAAGCTTAAAAATGAACGATCTTAGAAGTTACACGCGTAGATAAATTTTAAAGTTTAGTAAAGAATCTTTCAAGTGTACGATAGCTCATATGACTTCTGCTGCTAACCGATCAATAAAAAGCAAGCAGCACATGCTGAGAGATAGAGATTTGAAAGGCTTAAGCTGTACACTTGACTAGATTATATTTTCCTTACATGATGACTGCTTTATGTTGTTGATTTCACTTCACATTTAAAGTAGTAGTCTAAACGTTTTAAGTTTTGGTTTTTTTGGTAATTTTTTTGTTTGATTTTGTGTGAAATTAGGTGATGAATAGTTAGATCTGTATATGTGAGTGACTAAATTTGAATAATCTGAGTGATCCAGGGTTTTTTCAGCAAGCATAATCTATTTATATATTTAAAAATGCAATTTAAATAACAAAAAATAGCAATTTTATCCAAATTTACATCCTCTGATTCCAACCAAAAAAAACTCAAAAAGTAGAACCTTTAGCCAACGCCACATTCAAGATTAGATTTATATGCTGGATTTTTACAATTAATTTGTAGTTTTTAATTTTCATTGAGTTTAGAAAAGTAGTAAATAATTGAGTAAATAAATATAATTTTTAAATAATATTAAATTTAGTTTTGATTGATTTTTTTTTTTCAAATTTTAATTAATTAAATTATTTTACAATAATTTATTTTTTTTAATAATGAAAAGTTTTAATAATCTTAATTTTTTTTTTATTAAAGAATTAAATTTATCAAATATCAATTATGAAAATTCAAATTATACTCTATCTAATATTTATGAAAATTCAAATTATACTCTATCTAATATTTATGAAAATTCAAATTATACTCTATCTAATATTTAGATTCTTAATTTATTATTATTTATTTCAAATTATTCTTTATATGATATTTAAGGTCTTAATTTAATAATATTTTAGTTTATTATTATTTATTAAATTGCTTGATTGGTAGTTAAAATTCATAATCAAACATTTTTAAAAGTAACTTTTTAGTTGGCAATTAAATAAAGGTTCATTTTTAAAAGTAACTTCTTAGTTGGCAATTAAATAAAGGTTCATTTTTAAAAGTAACTTCTTAGTTGGCAATTAAATAAAGGTTCATTTTTAAAAGTAACTTCTTAGTTGGCAATTAAATAAAGGTTCATGATCAATCATTTTCGAAATGAGCTCGTGGTTGAAAATTTACAATTAAATGTAAATGACCTAGTAATTGAAAATTTAATTACAATCAAATGCACTGCATTTCGAAAGGAGCTCATGTTAGAAAAATTACAATTAAATGTAAATGAGCTAGTGGTTGAAAATTTACAATTAAAACTTGGAAATAATGGAGTAAGAGTGAGTTCTAATAGTCAGTTCGTAGTTTACTGTCTGTAGAGTTTAGTTGTGTGTGGTTTGTATGTAACCGACTTAGTAGAGTCTTTTCCTATTTAAGAATGTAATCAATCTTCATTGAATAATAGAGAAGTGAGCGTAGTCTCATCGTGTGTTTGTTTCACATATTTTATCTTGGTATCAGAGCCATGGGGTGAGGTGCGGAAATTCATAGAGGTTCACAGATCCCTCCTCTGATAGGGTGCGGCGGCATAGTACTTGCCCTTTCTGCACATATGAAACCTCAGATTTCCGTAATCCAACTACGTATTATAGTGCGGACCTCTTTCAAAATTCCTGCAGCCGTAGTGCATCGAGAAGTGCGGATTCGCCGCACTCTAATAGTTGCGTGAGGTGCAGAAACCTTCGAGCTGGAGAAGGAGGGACACGTGGGTTCTTGAGGAGAGCCGCTCCAATTTGTTTTTTTATTGTTGAGTTGCACGCCATTGAAGAGAGGGCCGTGAGAAATCTGGTGGTTGGAATTTGCGTGGAAGACTCCTCATTTGTTGAATCGGCATGAGCAAATCCATCTGGTTGAAACTTGCGTGGAATTGTCCACAAACCCCTCTCGGTTGGAATCGGGTGCATGTAGAGATAATCTTCAACTCTGTTGTCACGATTTCTAGGGAAGCGTAAGCACCTCACGATTTCCTTCACGGTGGCCTATGGTGAATGCCACAATTTAAAATATTATCACTTAAATCATTTGTAAAGTTTTAATACATAAAGATTAGTGGATGTTTATAAATCGCTTTATTATGCCGATAGTCGTCCCCCCTATTGGAATCGGTGGATTAATCAATCTTTTAATCATAAATTTCAATCTTAGGGTTGAGAATTGAAGATGTTGGCATATTTTTCGTCTTACTCCCAAATCAATGAATGAGATTTAGTGTTCATAACTTCCTTGCATTTATGAATGCATCAGTTAACTTGTTTACTTTTTAACATTTACCTAATCATATTAAGAAATTATTGTAACACTCACTGATTGCCACGTTTAGATGATTAACATTTTTGCAATATTAATGGAAAACACAATGCCATGTTTAAATTTATGAAAGACAAGTTTAAATTTATGGGAGACTGGCGCCTCATATACCTGAGGCATTTTGCAATTTTAATTTATGATATACGCCAAGTTTGGAATGCAGATTACAGGTGCCACGTTTAAATTTATGGGAGATGGGCGCCTCATATACCTGAGGCGTTTTGCATATGGGGACTTTGCCTTGGTTCTTTTAATTCGTTTTATGTTTCTGTGCTATGCAATGCAATGCTTCATTTAATATTTTATGAGTCTCGTTTGTCATTTACTTTTTATTTTTTAACAAATTCTTTTTTACTGTGTATCATATCCCCGATACTACTATCCTCGATACAACTACTGAAAATCTTGCACGTGGTAATGCATATCTTTCACGTGGTAATGGAGAATGTGAGGTGTGCATGGTAATTTAAGAATACCAGGCATGCGTGATAATGGAAAATACTAGGTGTTGAAATCGAGAATGCAAGGCATCCTAAAATTAGATGGAAGCTGAATACATTAATAAGAATATAAATCTATAACTTTGTTGTGCTTCCTCATAGTAAATTTATTGTTATCACAAGTGATCCATATGCTGCCCAAGAAACTGGAAACTCCCAATCTCTGTCGAGAGGGCATCGGGCATGATAAATTTTCTCTTTATATATGTTTTCTCAAGATGTAGACAGTATGGATTTGCACTAATAAAAAAAATACATTCTTACAACAATATTTTTGCAGGAATATTAACAACATTGCATTTGCAGGAATTGTATTTTGAAACAACAATAACTTCTTATAGTGAACATGCTGAGAGACTCATTGAGAAAGTGAAGGATATGGTTGATTCAATATAGTATATGTCTTGATGGTAGAATATATATTCTAACATATATTCCTGCATAATACTTAATGTCTACCGAGTTAAGTAACTAATAAAATTGTATGGTTTCTTTCTGAGCATGTTGAATGGCATATCGAAAGATTGGATTGTAACTGGGACTGGTGTTTCTTCAACGGATTCTGGGTCAATGGATTAGACTGGTGCTTTTCCTAGGCCTCTATCTCTATTATAGAAATCTGCTCGAACTCAATCTCGAAAAAGATCTTGACCGGGTTCTGGCACAGGTTTTCCATCTCGATTTGCTCCTGGAACTAATAGGTCATCAATTGTCGATTAAACTTCTTCTCTATATGAATCAGATGTGAGCTTGTATGCATCTACTTTAGTTCTTTTTAGTTTAGTGAAAGAATAGGGATGAGACAAATGCACTAGAATAGGGAAAATGAAACCAATGGAAAATTTATAATTTTAAATTATTTTAAAACCCTATTGTAAATTTCAGAATCGTAGAAACCAGAACAAGTTGCCAGAGAGTCTATCGATCGAAAAGACGCATTGATGAGAGGGGAAAGTCATTTAGACTGCATTCCCCTTGTAATTGATTCACAATTTCATACCCTAATTACCATCAGTATTGGCGGTTTTTTGAATGTTGTGTTCGCCTTGTAATATGCTTCATAATTTCATACCCCAATTACCATCAATATTGGTCGTTTTTTGAATGTTGCGCTACACTGTTTGATATAAATAACTTTATATCAGATTTTGTAAAACTCAATATAGAAAGCATTAAATATTTCAGTATTGACCACCATTACTATTCGGCCAATCAAGCTCTCACTTGCTC
>ML798026.1:169702-184800 GCA_009831015.1 Picea engelmannii | reverse complement strand
ATACAATCCATAGATTAAGATATTCATATTGATCCAAACCCACACCTATTATTGAGAAAATAGTTTCCAAAAAGATTAAGTTACCAGGCATCTCTGACTTACAGCCTAGGAGAGTTTCCTGGAGTGATAACAATATGGTGTCATTGCTGGGGAGAGGAGATCAAATCTCAGCTTCCTTGGGAGACGACAAGATCCAGCTTTGATGATAGACAAAGTCTGGACATATATTCGATTGTAATCATCTATCTGGCGACTCCATGAAGGACAGATTCAGTGGCGACTCCACAACATTCAGATGTCAAAAGCGTTTTCTGCTCTTTTGGCTCGGAGGTTTTCACCTCTCAATTTTTCTTCAGTTCCTGGTTTCCCACATCCAGTACCTAATATGTCAGAATGGGGAGATTTCCTTCCTAGCTTCAAAGAGAGAAAAGAAGACAATCCTGCAGAACACCTCCTCAAGTTTCATGAGTGCATGGATCTATTAGATCTACAACATGAAGATGTTCGTATGAATATTTTCATGTTTTCATTGTATGATGATGCACGTCAGTGGTATTTTTCTTTACCTCCTTCCATCATTTCATCATTGAAGGATTTTCACAGAGCATTCACTGAGCATTACAAAAGGTATTTTTCAAATGAGTTTGCATTTGATAATTGTTGTGATGAATATGAATTACATTGTAAGCTTGAAGATGTAAATATAGAAAGAGCTCCCCCTCATAAATTTCCACAGCCCGTTAATGATCTTCAAGATGTTGTGTTTTCCCATCAACATGAACTACAAATGGATAATAAAGAAACTAAACGTTCTCTTACCATCCTTAAGTCTGATTGTTATGAAGTCAAAGAGTTGGTTCCTTTAGCTACACAAAGAGATGATCATAAATGTATACATGATGCGGCTAATGATGGCTTCGAAGAGTGTGTTTCAACAGGGGACAACTATCATTGTAACCAAAATATTGGTGATCTTCGGATGGATAACCATAGCATTTATGCTTTTGACATTGTATTAAACGCATCTACTTATTTAGGTTGTCATGAAGATGAGATTGTCCCCTTTGAAAACCCCAAAGATGATTATTAGATTGACACATTAGCAGGTGACAGTCTCAGATCTGCAGCAAATTCTAAGGGCAGCCCTCAGCTTTCTGATTTGCAAACTAAGGCAGTTTTCAGCAGATATGAGGAGGAAGGTGAAGAACAGAAAGTTTTTGGTCAACAGTTGAATTTGTATTTTCATTTGACAGAGGAAGAACAGTCCACATTCAGTTCTCAGTTGGGATAGAAAGAAGACTTCCAAGGAAGACATCTATCTACAAACAGAGAGCCAGTCATGGAAGGGCAGTCATATTTCATGAATCAGAATGCTTTTGATCTTGATTTTAGAGACCCGGTGGCTGATTTGATAGAATTACTTATTTCAAACCCTATTAAAGTTTTAGATTTCATTCATTCATCAATTTCCACGGGTGAGTATGACTTTATGAAAGATTATTTACTACTACTGATATGTTTCAGTTATTTTCTATTAAGCAGTGATAGAGATAAATTCATCATGGTTTTGAAGTTGCTCAAATGGTTGTTATGGAAATATGTGTTTACCTGACCAAATTTTAGATTTGGTTAGCAGTAGGGATAGGAAAAAGAATAAGCTCTTCATATGAGCACTTAGATTGTTTTCAGTTATTGGTTGAATAAGCACAGCAGGCTACAGGTTGTTCGAAGATAAGTTGCTCATGCCAGATGACTCCATAGCCCAATGGACTGACACAATACAAATTGTAAATGATTAGCGGAAGAATTTTTAAGTTAATGGACACGCACAGGTATGCTTGTTCTTGGAACCTCACTAGGAGGATTCCATCCCCGGGTAGGAGCCAGTTGTTATCACCTAAACTAGCACAGTTAAAATTGTCATTTTTAGGTGATAGAGAGAACTCCAAAAAATTATTTCTAAATTTTTATAGGCTTGTTAGAGAGCCTATTTTTTGTAAATAAACTTGAAATAAACATCGGAATTGATATTCTTTACAAAAAGGTTGAATTACAGGTTTCGGTGGTTTAAGAGAACCTGTGAAGAGTTCATTAACCACCGAAAGCGGAGCTTTCGGTAGTTAACAGGCGAAATTCAGGGCTAGTTAACCACCGAAGGTACAAGTTTTCCAAAAATAAACTGCCTTGGGAAAAATCAATTTTCTCAGTCTTGGAAAGGCCGTTTCACACGCTCAAATAGTCGATTGACAACTAGACATCCTAATCTTTCTAACGGTACTTTTAGATATGAATTTGGAGCTTGGGAAGGTAGTCAAAATTTCCCCGCAAGATGAGGCTAGGTGTAAAGCCCGAAAATGTCAAAGCCCGCATTTTCGCATGATCCAGATGTCATTTGGAATAATAATGGAATGCTAAACGTTGAAAGTTAAGAAAATTGGTGATATAAGGTGGTATTATGACTTATGGTCGAGGTTTGATACTCTGTGGTATTTGCAAACCTCCATTTTTCATTTTGACTTGAAACCATGGCATACACAGAAATCTATGAAGTGATTGTTTCGTCTAACTGTTTGATGATTCACATGGCCCTCATAACTTCAAGTCCCAAGAGATATATTCATGATGATTCCCAATTTAATTATGATTTCAACTACATCAAGTCCGAAGTCTTATTTATGTTCATTATATGAAATCCCTTTGATTTCATTATCAAACCCGAGTCTGCAGTCATTGTCATTATACCATATGAAGGTCGAGTTTTCTGTTATGCATATTACAACTCCATCTGTCATCCAAATGCCACAGAAGCTCGAGTCTTCTCTGTTTCATTAAGTCTGAGTTTTCAGCTATAATCAAGCCTGAGTTTCTGGTTATGACTTGTTAAATATTTGGTCTATCTCATATAACCCAAGTCATCCCTATTTTGTGCCTTTCAATTCGACATACATCCACTGTTTCCTCCTGATTTTAGGTGTATTGTCTCCCCAGCTCGCAGTTTTTTGCTAATTTGCAGGTATAGGGTGTGGAACCAATTGATCAAGTTGTTGATGATTACCCTAATCTACCAAATCCTACTCCTCTAGAGGAACATAGCACACCTTTGGCTGAAGCATCTGCTAGCATACCAGCACCAACCAGATAACAGAAGATAAACCAATTACTGAAGAAGGTTTATGAGTTAGAATACTCTAAGAAACAAATCAAGAAGAAGAATGCACAGTTAATTGATAGAAATGTGGAATTATATGACATTAGTCAGGATGTTAGGGATAAACATGACAAGACTCTGGATAGGAAAAAACTATTGATGAAGGAGAACATCAGGCTGTATAGACAGCTTAGACTCCTAAGGCTGAAGATGAAAGAAATTCAGACTCCAACTCTCAAGCACTTAGGGTTAGAAACCCTAGCAGAATTGGCCACTTCTTTAGAGAAGGAAACAGAGCATCCTACATAGCAAACTGGATTGTCCATCCCTGTACAAGGAGGAGTAGCATCACCAAGCAGCCTTGATCACTCACAAAAGTAGCAGCGTAATTCATTTTTGCAATTTTGAACATTTTCATAAAGTTACAGGTTTCAGTGGTTAACAGGCCCAGATTTTGCCTCTCTTAACCACCGAAAGCAGAGCTTTTCGATGGTTAAACAGGCCCAGATTTTTATCTCTTAACCACCGAAACCTGTTACACGGCAGCAAGGTCGTATTTTTGCCCAGATTTGACTTTTTCTCAAACAAATCTTTCGAGGTTGGTTTCTAAAGATGCATAATAATTAACTACATCAGATTTAATATTTTATCTTGATGTATTTAATGTTTAAGAAGGTGGAAAAGTGAAAATGGTGACCTAGTTCATGAGCAAAAAACTGTTTTTTTTGCCAAAGGTGGCAAATTCCAATTTCCTATGAAGATTCATCAGCCTTGGAAGGTTTTCTACATCTGTCAAAGAGTTTGGAGGATATGAAGGCTATCAAGATAGAGTTTGACTCCTTAGATAGGATCTTTTCCTATTTTGTTTTGACTTTCCATTTTTAGTAATCTAGATCCATTTTTATAGGATCTCATCCTACACTTGTTGTATCTATTTTGATTTGACTATTTTTAGAAAATTTGATCCATCTTTCAAGGATCTAGATTTCATCTTGTAAGGCTATAAAGCCACAGACATTTGGAGCACCAAAGGGTTCGATTTTGATGTTTATATTCTACTGTTATTATATGAAAGACATTTTTTTTAATATATCAAGCCTGCAAGCTTCTTTCATTTGTTATTGTCAGATCCTCCTTCATCTTTGTCTATGCATATGAGTTGAATTCATTCTTTTGTCTTTGTTTAATGGTCCCATGGTAACTGTCATCTTACTCTTGAATGTTAAGCAAGAATCATAAGCATCTTTGGCTAGTTTGTTGACCCATCATATATATGGTTTATGTATGTTTTGGTTAACCGATTGGTTTTCTTATCCATCTGTTATACCAACTTATCTGATAAATAGCTCTTGAAGGCCTTGTATTGCATGAATATAGTTAGACTGTCTTGAAGATACAATCCAGAGATTAAGATATTCATCTTGATCCAAACCCACACCTATTATTGAGAAAATAGTTTCCAAAAAGATTAAGTTACCAGGTATCTCTGACTTACAGCCTAGGAGAGTTTCATGGAGTGATAATAGTACCAATGATAAATACTAGACATGCCTTCACTGTATTTTTGTAGATCTAGCTCATACAGTAAGCCCCATACAACCAACAACCTCTCTAGGGAAAATCCTCAATCTCCCATAACCATATCTCATGTAGACAACAATATCCAACTACTCATAAAATAGGACATACCTTTTGAACCTATAGATAGATATCTTGTACCTAATCACTATAGAATTTCCTAGGATATTTATTTCAGACTCTAGAGACCTGGAAACCTCATATACTCAAGTTTTCATGACTTTTACATATGCATTGTCACATACCCACTACGGGAACTAATAAATTTTTCACTTTTCCTCAAGCGATAGAATCCACGAATTCCTACGGGGGCCTAGCACAGGCTATCTCTTCCCTTATTAACCTCCATGTGATCATTGGTTATGACCACAGGCCAAGCCAAGAGGTGTCTTTCACATTTTGCAACTCAGCAATGCAAGAGAGTCACGTCTTTCGACTCTTCAAACCCCGGAATGTCGAAATGTCGAACCTCAAAAGGGTTGGCGAGTGACAAGCTCCTCGCTTGGGTCTTGTCCATGTGACCATGTTCCGTGACCATGCACTTAATCGACAAAAAACTTACTGGCTTTTCGTGATTCGAGGAATCATGATGCAATGTCTCTTCCTCTCCCTTTCAAATCCATGAAATTCTGAAATCTTTGAAGTTCCCCTCCAAAGGGATATCAATGGCTCTAAGCCTCTCCTGATCCGATGGTTTGGATCCTTTCGGGATTTCATGGATCAAGAGTTTCGACTCTCTTACTCTTTATAACCCTGGTAGCCGAAATGCCAAAATATCTTTGCTAAGAGATCAACGGTCCATGTCCCTCTTGAACCAATGGCTACGATCCAACTGTATCGACGGCCCACATCCTTTCTGGGTTTCGGAATTCACAATTTCGCGATTCTGTTACAAATAATACTTATCCACGATTTCACACACCCACTCCAACAATACATCTTGTTTCGCGACTTCGGGAGTTTCAACGCAAAGTGCCCCAGTTCCTTGTCCTCGAAACTTTCGAAATCTCGAACCCCGGTATGCCAAAACCTGTCCCTGTTCCGTGACCCAGCACTACTCCTCCAAATGCTTTCGGGATTTTGAGTTTCGGGACTTCATGAATAATTTTTCTCCAATTCCTTGTCCTCTCGTACTACTGGTATCCGAAGTACCGAAGTGTCGAATCCCAAAATTTCGGTCCTCCTTCTCCTGAGCAAGATCAACGGCTCAAAGTCTCTCCTAATCCAACGAATCAAATCCTTTCAGGGTTTTATGGGTCAAGAGTTAAAAACTCTTACCTCTTGTTTTCCCGGTAACTAAATTACCAAAATCTCCTTTCATGGATTTCCCCGAAACCTCAACCGCGTCCACCTTTCAGGACTTCGGGATTTTCGATTTCGCGAAATCCGTTGCGACCAAACTCTTGGTCCTTCAACCTCTCGGCATCTGAAATACTGAAGGGTTCGAATCTCTGCCACGTGTCCTATGGAATGGATGGTCCTGATGCTTTCGTTGTTTTTCATACCAGTTGTTTGAAACTCTCGGTACCAAGACCACAGCCTCCTCTACGTCCCGAACTCCGAATAGCCGAAATACCGAAATCCGATGGCTCCTCTCCTGTATCGGGATTTCATGAATCGGGAGTTCACGATGCAACGACTCCACAATTCTAGTCCTTCAACCTTCCGGTATCTGAAACTCCGATGGGCTCGAATCTCTGCCACATGTCCTCTGAAATGGACGGTCCAGATCTTTTCGGGACTTTGACGAGTCCTTACCTTTGCATATGCAAGGGTTAAACCTTGTGCAGCTTCTCTTGGATCTGATGTTTATCGAATATCCACGCAAGATCTGACTTTAGCTATAGCTCCTCCCTGAGCTCATGCTTTCTTCCTTTTTCCTTGGAATATTTCGATGCATCAAAGGTCTCAGCCTTTGATCTTCTACTACAAGCTGGCTATTGGGTCTCGCCAGCACTTTATGAAAAGTGTTGTCCCTCTTGAGCTTTCTCAGTTATGAAGGAATTAAGAGCTTTGCACTCTTTCTCCTGGGCTTAACTCTTAGAAAAGTCTTTTAGGCACCCCTTGTGCTCATTTGTCAAGTCTAGTACTGGAGTGAGTCTCGGTCTCTACTTGCCTCACAGGGAGCCTGTGCATAACTACACTACCTCTCCTGAGCTTAATAGAATTCGTCCACCAAGGGACTATAGAAAACTAGAAAGGTTGGCATGTGTACATGAGACTATGCTAAGGTCGACGAACTCACAGTTTGTGGCTCTAACTCAAGCCACCACAGGACACCATCATTTACGAGTACCAATCATGTCCTATCCATATAATCTCTTACTAGCCTAATTATACAGCCAAGCAGTAAGGAAAGAGACACGGTATATCCATTCAGAAATCAAGCACAATTCCTGAAACATACACAGTATAACCAAATTCATGCCCAGTTACAGCTAAATTATATAGAGTAATAAATCACTTATCTATTACAGGTTGTTACCAACCAACTGACTATGGGTGTTCATCCTTCCACCCGACCATAGGCTCAGAGGCATTCAATATTAGCACTCTATCCACACCTGTGTCAAGCCAGGATATCACCAGGGAACTCTCACTCTTCTCGAGGGTTCTCTCTTTGTTTCTGTTTCTGTTCGGGTCCTGTTTTCTGCAACTCGGAGCTTTCTCACTCGTTTGTGGCCTCGGCGAGGTTTCTCAGATGCTCTTCGGCATCAAGATCATGGCCTTCTGTTTGTGATTCACTGGAGATATTCGCGCCTCTCCCTTGCGAGCTCCCCTTCTTGTCTCATGTCCCTTACTTCCTTTTCTCTGTGTCCCTCTTACCTTGGATGGTTTCGCTGACCTATCATGTTCCTTCTGTCAGAAGGAAACTCAGATCTACAGGTCCCTGCAGTACTTCGAGATGACATCCCATGTTTCCATTCATGGGAGTGGTTGGTGATTCAACCACCTTCCTTTCTTCCTTGACTTCTTTCCTTTCCTTAGGATTCGAAGGAGGTTTTTCATCCTTATCATGAATATTTGGGGTTATTTGATATATGAACCCTCTTGTATGGTTTTCACATTCTTCCTCTAGTGATATCATGGCCAGTACTTTCAAGGCTTCACCCTATTGGCAGCCATTTTTTATTTTTATCTTTTCCTTACAAGCTGCCTACACAAGGGTTTTGAACCCTCATACTCGTCGCAATTCCTTAAAACAAAACGACATTATCATCTTTGCTTTTGCATATATGCTTCTCATTTTCATTTTCACGACTGCAAGCGTGAAAACCTTGAGTTGGAAGTCATGTCGATGGCATTAAAATTGTCACTAGATTATTACGAATACTCTTGTTCATGTGGTCATTTCACCTCTAACTCAATAATGGTCACACAGTTGGAAAGACATCAAACCTTTACTCACTTTGCATTTTTGTTAATATGGTTTCAATTTATAAGTTCGTGATGCAATGATTTTTGGTGTCTTTGATTAAATCCTTGGTGCAATGGTTTCATACAACGCATTAATTTTATGATTAAATCTTCGGTGCAATATTCGACATGTTTTCTTGTTTTAAATCATACACATACTATTGTTGGTTTAACATACAGACCAATTGTTGGTTATGAACACTATGGTTTTCAAATAGTTATTGGATATTTGGTCAAAATCTTTTGGTTATGTATGTTATGGCTTTCGATGAGTATGTGAATAATCCATTTGATATTTGATGTACAAAGATTTGGATTGTGATGTGAATGATTTGAATTACCAAGGTTCCATCGATTGTACATGTCAAAATGAATGTTTTTCATGGTTTCAATTCATTCCACCACCCTCGCACGCATAGGCATTAACACCTGCCTTGCATCTTGGGCTACCTCTGCTTGTTTTGAGAAAACTGTGGGAATTGGTCTTGTGTCTACCCCATCCAACCCTATCACTGGTTACCTTGTTGACCGTATGCTCCCGGCTATGGATCTTGTAGTACGAATTTAACCCCATGGTGTTCAGAGTTTGTTATTGTTTGATAGTGCCAGAGAAGACTGCTTAGGCTAACCCCGTAATTGCCTCCCAGAGACATGTTTTTGCGTGAGCGATTCTGGGCAAACGGTTTTGAATTAGATCAAACCCTTGAAAAACCAGAACCGAAATTAGCCCCTTTACCTTCATCATGAGAAGTTTCCTCATAAATTGGGTTATTATAGAGATCTAGCTAGTCCTTTACAGGTCAAATATCAGTTTTTCTCCATGGCTGGAAGGTGCATTTTGCTCTGTTTGCACTTGTTGAAATGTTTATTACTTCTCCAGGCCTGTGCCTCAGAACCCTCTCACGTGACCTTCCATTCCCCCTCCTACACTCTTGCCCCCTATTGAACCCTTTATCAATCCAAAGATTCATCAAGTAGTCTATCAGCAAGTTGAAAGACAACAGGTTTTGTTCTCTTTAAAATGTTGAGGCAGCCACTGCCATTGTTAATTCGAAATTATCCTAAACGAATCATATCCCTACAGCCAAGGTATGTTATTTCAACATTGATTTTAGAATGATTTGGTTTGTTTTGAATTAGCATAAGTGATTTGGTTTGTTTTTGAATCAGCATGAATGATTTTGTTTGCTTTGAATTAGTATAAAAGATTTGTTTGGTAAATCGAATATAGTTCTGTTTTGATTGAATTGATTCAAAAATGATTCTGTTTGTTTTGAATTAGAAAAAACGATTTTGTTTTCTTTAGTAATAAAGGAGTTGTTTGATAAATCGTATCTAGTTCTGTTGTAATAGAATTGATGCAATACGACTCTGTTTGCAAATAATGACCAGCTACAGAATCGTGAGATTTTGTTAGCTAGTCATAAAATTTGGATTTTTGTTGATTTTACAATTAAAACATTATCTAAAATTGTTTACTCTTGCCCATGTACAGGTACACACGAATTTCAATGGGAATTGGATATGCTATGGCAGTTTAGAACATGTTTTTTGTTACATAGTTTTGGTTTAGGTTATTAGTCTTAGGCAGAAATAGGAATCTGGGAGATTGTTCCCATATTTTGTGTAAACAGTTTTGATGATTTCCACAGGGAATATTTCACCCTGTGGCCTTTATATACTCATTATTTTTGTAAACAAGCCATTATTGTTGGGAGAACAGAGACTATGGACTTATGATTATACAGACTCGAATAGAAGTGGATTTGTTGTATGGCTTTAGATTCAATTTATCTTACTTTTGTTCAAGTTTTGTGCATAACAATTTGTAATCAAATTATTGACTATTTTAGATATCAAGATTTGTTACAGGTTGATGCGTTATGATTTAAATTTTTTCCATATTTGATGTATCTCATTTTACTCACAGCAATTACTCTGTTTGAATTTAATGAATAGAAGGTTTATCTTCTTTGTTAAATGAATGGTTATGTACAAATCTTCACACTGGGATTTATCTAAATGTGATGATGTGTAAACTATAAGATTGTTGTTGTTTTATGTCTTGTTTGTTCTGTCATTCGTATTCAAAGAGCATTGTTGCTTCCTGTTTAAAAGAAGATTGTGGAAAATCTGGTGCGGGTTTCTCCCATCAAACAGCTAAATCGAGTACTGTGAACAGGACAAATAGGAAGCGCTTCTACAGGTCAGTTTGTTAGTGTTATTTAATTAATTATTTAATATATGAATTTCTTGTAATCTGAACACATTTGATTGTTCATCTCTATAGTTCAAATTTACAGTTAGGATTGTTATTTTAATTGCTTAGCTTAGATAGCTTTCATTTTATTCCTTTCTCATAAAAATTATAAAAATCAAAAATAATAGCTTCACTGTCATAAGACAATTCACAAATGATTTTTGCAAATTTTGATCAAAATTTGTATTCTGTAAATACTGTACATATATAATTGAAATTTAATTATGTTGATAGCTTAACATTTAATAAGTAGAATCATTGTTTTGTAATATTAGTTAGTAAACTGTATATATATGTTTTAGATTTGTATTTAGTTTGTTGTAGCCACTTTTTTCACTTAGATTAGTTTCTTTAGCTTAGTTTTCTTTCATTTTCCTAGGACTTAGATCGGCTAATGGAGCCACTAAACCCGTCGGAGTGGATCATTCCAAACGGCTTGGGTTATTTAGACAACCCCGGACCGAATCCACCCCTCTAGTTGACGAGCGGTCAATTTCGCCCGTCAACAAATGGCGCTAGAAGGAGGGTCGACTGACAAGCCGGCATTGTAGGAGCCTTTATTTTTAAATTTATTAATTTCCCACAGCTCCCCAAATCACTGTGTTGGAACATGCTTTCAACTTCTCATTACCCGATGTTCCCAACGAGACAATCTCTCGCTTGTCCAAACTCACCTTTGATGGTGGAGGCACTACATCTGCTAAAGACCACCTTAACAAGTTTTGATGCAAATGCATCAAACATGACATCTCAGATTTAAGAGTTTTATGCAGACTTTTCGCTTTTACTTTTAGAGGTTGGATCAAACATTGGTTTGAATCATTTCCAACATGTCACATTTTTCATTGGTTTCAATTTGTAGATGAGTTTCTAGATGCTTTTGAAATTTATGATTTCGATCAATTATGTGAAGAATTTCATACTTCGGTAATCAACGGCGATTCATCTTCAGAAGAATTTTTGACAAGAGTCTATGATATCCTCTGTAAATTTAATCTCGATGACATGTCATTTGCATTAAGTCTCGTATGTGATGCTTGCATCCCTTCCATCCAATCATATTCAAATATGAATGAAGAACTAATTGAAAATCCTATCACTCAACTGCAAGAACAATTCTCTACGCAAGAAGAGAAGGATCCTTCCGACAATGTTGAACAAGCTAGGGAGGTAGAATCTATTGACCAGGTTCTTATTGACAACCAAATTGGTTTTTCCTCTGAATCATTGTATTTTCAATCTTCAACCAGTATGGAAGAAGATTCATTTCTGGCTCAAGGTGAATATCCTCATTCTTGTAACTCATGCTCTAATCAACATTTGAAATCAGTCATTGAAGAACACTTAAGCGCTGAAAATCATCTTGAATGTTCTAGTAATCCTATGAAAATGATTAGAGAAAAAGATATGCAACTAGAAGAAGAAATCTTAAACCTTCATCCTCAAAATGCACTTTGTTCACAGGAAAGACTAGATGTTTGTCACATAAATTTTGAATTATCTATCGCACAAAAGGCAAATCCAGATGATCATATCATGTTGATATTCGCCACCAAAACAGAGTAAGAGTTTTAAAGAAGGTGAAGAGAAATCTCTTGAGAATACCATTGTTAATTCAAGAGATTCTTTTCATGAGCTTATGTCTAATTCCTTTTATTCTTTATATCCTGATCTCTTCCTAGACTCTATTGGACTTGACACCTTACCTACAACATCCTACTCTTTTCCGCCACAATCATATCTTTTCAATATTCTAAATTTTGGTGAAATTAATTCCGAGCATAACATTGATAAAACCGGATTTGACGCTTGTTCACTTTCATCACTCACATGGGAAAAGGACATGTTGCGAGATGATTTTACACAGTTTATTTTTGAAAAATACAATGCATTATATCTTATGGAGATCAAATACTCTAAGTTGCATATTCGTTCTTTGATTAGCTCGAATCTTGATGTTTATGCTTCATATTTTGAAATGATCAATCTCATCGAAGGAAACATTCAAACCAATGATCTAATTGATTGCACGAATCCTCCTATGATAAGTTTCTCATTGATATATTCGTTTCATAAAAGTCATGGTTTGCATCCCCATTTTTGTGACAGGATCTTAGGATGGCTTGAATATTCATATATAAAAAAAATTAATAATAAAGACAAATTCAAGCTTGCTTTATTTTTACTTAAGTATCTTGGAAGTAACAATTTTGAAATAGTAACCAGTGAAACACTATACAGAGAAATATAAGGCTTTTATCCAGAAAGAATCTTCTATTTCAATTAACGATGATGAAAGAAAAACAATATTTCTAACAGAATTAAATATTAAGGAACAGAAGGTTTACAGGTCTTAAAATCACTAAAGTAATTTCAGAGGAAAGACTGTAAACATTCAACATCCAAACCAATCTGAAACGATAAACAACAATGTATATAACTTCAAATTGATTTACTTATTAGAAACACACATTAAGAGGAATATTTAACAAAGCATGATAAACAAGGGAAGAAACATAGTCACAAAATTGCAGGATCCAGAATCTTGTTTGCGGTTTATATTCTGATGAACTTCAAAGCTGATATTACAAAAATTGGCCTTCTCCAAAATTTCTGAAGCCCTCTTTCCGCCTTTTGAAACAATATTTATATCTTTATCAAAGTTTTTAGTTGGTAACTAACCAACTTCCTAATATTACGGTTACATAGACTAATGTCAACCGTTTACAATTCTTTTCAAAATTCTAAAAATAAAAATATTTACAAAGTTTTAAATTTGCGTTGAAGAACTTTCTTTATCTGCTTCAATGTATTGAACATATTTCCCTAAAAAGTTTACCAAGACCTTAGGAGCCTTAGGTACTTCATTTGCTTCAAAAGAGAAAAAACTTCTTTGTAGGCCTGGCAAGTGGCTTTCTATTGTTTTCTCTATGAATCTAACCTTTTCCAACTTTGAACTTGAAGCTATCATCCACTTATCTATTTCTGCAATGTTTACCATTTTAATATTTGAGATTTCTGCTTTCTTTTCTTCAAGTTCTTATTTTGATTTGAGCTGATACCTGGTAATGTTGACTTCACCTAATAACTTGGAAAGACCATCTGTCCCGATATTTACTGAATCATTTTCAATAAGATTGAAAATTCTTTGACAATCTTCATTGATTCCTATTGTAATTCTTTTATATTCCGCCAATTTTGTTTCCCAAACTTTTATCATTATATCTCCTTTTAACTGCTCCGAAATGGATAATTTCTGTGTTTTTCCAGTTTCTTCTTTTTGTAAAGAAGTTATTACCTCTTGAAAAGAATTCCTTGCTGCTTTAGCTTCTCTTTCTTTCTGAATTACCTTTTCCATAGACCTATTAGATTCTTGAAAATAGTTCTGGATGATTTCCAGATTACAGAATATTTTCTGTTGTCCTTCCTCAATGTTTGCATATATCTCTGATGCTTGCGTTCTAAAATATTCAATCTCAATTACTTGATTAGTAATTGAAATAATCTTATCTTGCAAAGATTTATTTTCATCACCCAACTTTTGCACTTGTTCTTGAGTAACCTGTATCATGTGTTTTGCTTCATCCAAATTTTCATTCAACTTTTGGATTTCTTGGATGTCTTTGAGTCTAGCTTGTTCTAGACCTTTTTGTATTCCCCGGCCAATAATTTTTTCATTTTCCTTTAATCTGTCCTGCAGCTGCATTATTTCTCGATCATTTTGTTCTATCATAGTGGTTAGATTTCCTACAGAATACATGTTAGTTGATGTTATAGCACCCATAGTTCCTGCTAGCTTTGTAGCGAATTCTCCTTCATTTAGTTTATTTCCATCAATGATAAGTTTATGTTTTTTTATCGTTCTTTCTCCTACAGGATGTATTTCATGTTTCAAGACAGCTCTTCATTTTTTACTGAAAAAATAATCAGATGAAGGAATTTCATCTCTGATGATTGGTTCTAAGTCACTTACATATAGAACTCCTTCATGAGGGGTTCCAAAAGTAGACTGAAGTGGATTCAATGCTGTAATAGGACTGCCAAGTTCCTTTGAAACTGTTCCTCCAACGTTTTCTAGAATATCATCTAAAATTATTGGACTTGTTTCTATTCATTTTCCCTTTTATGTCTGTGATTCTTTGGTCTGAGAACTCTTTGTATTCTGAGGAGGTATTTCGGGATTTTTCAACTTATCCTTGTCACTTGACTTATCTTGCATAATGGTTTGAAACCCCGGAGGAATTGTTTCTTGCTCTGGCGATGAAGTTGACATTTCACCTTGTAAAATCTTTGGCAGACATTGTCGTCTATTTCTTTGAAAAGATGCAAACCCCACCTGTGCATCAGGTGACAAGGTTTGCACTCTGCTCTGCACTTTCTCATAAGATTTAGCATTTTTAAAAACATCATCATAAACTAAAAATTCATGTTCGTATGCTTTCAAATTACATTGTGTGAAATGCCGACTGATTATTTGGTAAGGGTCGTGTTTCTTGTGCTCTATACTTGCTAATTTCACTTCGTCCATCGACTCGGCTTCTTCCTTAGAATGGCCTATGTTTAATAAAACGAATTTTCCTATATAAACAGGAAAATATGGCCATGCCTTTTTCTGCTGAGCTTTTAGTTCTAACCCAATACCACCATTGATTAGCTGATAAGCCACTTCTCTACATATTAACCTATCTGGTAAAA
>ML798026.1:137260-152024 GCA_009831015.1 Picea engelmannii | reverse complement strand
TATTCAAAGAGCGTTGTTGCTTCCTGTTTACAAGAAGCTTGTGGAAAAGCCGGTGTGGGTTTCTCCCATCAAACAGCTAAATCGAATACTGTGAACAAGACAAATAGGAAGCGCTTCTACAGGTCAGTTTGTTAGTGTTATTTAATTAATTCGTTAATATATAAATTTCTTGTAATCTGAACACGTTTCATTGTTCATCTCTATAGTTCATATTTACAGTTAGGATTGTTATTTTAATTGCTTAGCTTAGATAGCTTTCATTTTATTCCTTTCTCATAAAAATTATAAAAATCAAAAATAATAGCTTCGTTGTCATAAGACAATTCACAAATGATTTTTGCAAATTTTGATCAAAATTTGTATTCTGTAAATACTGTACATATATAATTGAGATTTAATTATATTGATAGATGAACATTTAATAAGTAGGATCATTGTTTTGTAATATTAGTTAGTAAATTGTATATATATGTTTTAGATTTGTATTTAGTTTGTTGTAGCCACTTTTTTCACTTAGATTAGTTTCTTTAGCTTAGTTTTCTTTCATTTTCCTAGGACTTAGATCGGCTAACGAATCCGCTAAACCCATCGGAGTGGATCATTCCAAATGGCTTGGGTTATTTAGACAACCCCGGACCAGATCCACCCCTCCAGTTGACGAGCGGTCAATTTCGCCCGTCAACACACCCCCACAGTCAGTTATTTGGCAACTCAGTCAATAATACATTTACATTGTCCTCATGCCTTAGCATGGTAATTCCTATTTTATGATTAATTACAAATTGGGGGAAACAGGGTGTTGCATGCATGTGACTTCCTCTTCTATAGCCCATGTATGTACGCGCCTTCCTCCACTGTAGCCCGAGTATGTATGGGTCTTCCTCCACTGTAGCCCGCGTACACCTCAAAAACTAGGTTTTTCACAAATTTTGCAACTCCAAAACATTCATCGTCAACCATCCTTTGTTGCTTCAGACTTGTGTAACTTAATACGTATCAATGAGTACCTGCAATAAAATTTTCACAAAATGATAGATATTCAATGTGCTCAATAGGTGCTAATAGGAGACCCTTTCTCTGTTATTTATACTCTCAAAGTAGCTTCCTCTAGGGGTTACCTTCTAACTTTTTTACCCAAATTCCTCATTTTAGGGATAACCCACTTCTAACCACTTTTTCCACTTACAACCACTTTATCCACAAATAGTAAACTCACCACTTATAGTTGCAACTAATTTATTTTTAATTATTTTATTTTTGCAACAACTTAATTGATCATGATTAACTCCTAGTTACGACCACTTTGACTAGTAAACTTTTTCTAGGAGCTTCTAGAATAAATTGTCTTATTTGACCTTCTAGATAACTCATGAGGGTTCTCCAACTTCACAAATCCATAACTCCCTAACCGTGAGGAGTTATGTGATGTACCACATATCACCAGAAATGACACCACATGTACTACCCATATAGAATAGTCTTACATGCATATTCATTGATCTTCATGCCTTTATACCTCAAACAAACTTGGGTTCCCTTAACCATACTATTGGGGCTACCAGAATTGTTTCAAGGGTTTATATCAATAAAAACCAACCCAAGTAATCAACATCAATTAGATAGGACTTTTGATATGTAGGATATAGAAGAAACAAAACAAATCTTGGGTATGTAGATACATAGAGACATGAAAAATGGTAACATGTGGTTATCACAACAGAAGTATGTGGAGAAAATACTTATGAGATTCGATATGAATAATGTGAAACCAGTAAAAATCCCTTTGGCTTCCTATTTCAAAATTTCTTCAAGTTTATGTCCTAGTAATGATGAAGAAAATGAGTATATGTCTCGTGTACCGTATGCTAATGTAATAAGAAGTTTGATGTATGTGATGGTAAGTACTAGGTAAGTCTAATTCCAGTTGGTTGACCAAGTACTTCGCCCAGTTCATATGGAGTCCTTCTACACATTTCTCGGTTAGGTCAACAATGAATCCTGTGACTTGTGTAGGTCGGTTATTCCTCACTGGCTTCCTTGTGATCAACTGGCAGGCTAGGCGCACTTCACCATTCTGGATGGAAGCTACCTTGTAGCCTCGCGTTCCCTTCTCTACATCGTCGTAAGTGTCCTTAATTCTCTGTGCCAAGGCGCGGTCGAAAGCCTTCCTTGGATAGAAGTCTTGCGGGTCAGGTCCTTACATGCTCAATCTGGTGATCCTATGGATCAACGTCGAATCAACTGTGATGCATCTATCTAGCCATAGGTATACTCCATGGTAACATGAGAGCAGGAGCTTAACACGCGCATTAACCTCCTGATGCCTTCCAAAGTGTGGGATCTTCATCACATTCAAGAGGGTGGACTGCGCGAGGTTCATAGTCCATGGCTGGGGGATTATTTTCAAGTTCTTCCCCTTTGTCTTGGTCAGATACTTGTAAGGAGAAAGCATGTTTTAATTCTTGTGGTCACCTAGGTTGAAGTCGTTGAACTTCAACGTCGCAATATTATCTTGTTGCGTTTTGACTGCATGTATCCCCTTCAGGAGGAACGTAGTAACCATGGTGTAATCAAAGTCCCTCGAGACATTGTCACGACTCACCACGCCGGCCAGAGGCGAGATGTAGTCGAGTAAGATGGTCGGGATTAACTTTGAGTTTTCTAAATCATCTATGTGCTTGGTTCTCTTCTCTATTGTCGGTCGGGATGGTCTGGATCCGTGAGCAGTCGATGGAGAGGCTTTCACTCCTCGCGTCGATGAAGCTTGAACTCCTGTGGACATCACCCTCTCGACCATCATATCAATTAAAACTTCCTCAAATGACTTCTCCACTGCATTGAGCTCGTCCGACATGCACGCTCTTGATCGGAAAACTCGGGTGGATGGATGAGTGCTCAAAGTAATAGAACCGGTGTCGATCACAATGCGGTAGCAATGGGTTCTCTTGTTATCTCTAATACAATTCACAAAAGTGTTCTCGATACAATAGTCGACGGACTAAGTAGACACAATGTAACAGATCTCTCCAACGGATAAGAATTTTTCCATCAATGCAGTTATGTCCGTTGCGGCGTGGTCCCAACGGTCCAATGGCAAGCTTTTTGGTCATAACTATTGTTCTAACTGTTCTAGAACATTGATTCAATGGTTATAATGCTTCCAATGGTCATATTGTTTTTCCATGGCAAAGTGCCATGGGATACTGTTCTGATATCCGGGCGAAGTTCCAATTTCGCAAATCTTCCTTCCGCGAAGTTCCCTCTGGGACCTTCTGTAACTTTTCGACCTTTGATCTCTTCTTACTGAGTTTTCTATCCTTCTTCCTGATGATCTTTGTCTCGGTATTCCTCTTTCCATTATTATTCTTGTCTTCTTTTGGCATAGCAGCTTCGCGTTGTTGAGATTCTTTCATAGGATTAGAGAGTAATATTGTTTCTCTCTCTAGGGTAGGTTCTCTACTCGTCTGTGAATCTTCATTTGTTCTTTCAACTTTGTGATGCAAATTTTTGGTTCTAAGTAGCTTCGATCTGTTCTCTTGTTCTACAATCAAGTGTGCTATCCTCCTAGTCATGAAATCTTTTAATTCCTGTTTTTTTTGTTCTAGGGCCTCCTCTTCTTTTCTTCTAGTCTGATCTTTCTCGATCCAGGTTTTTCCTAATAACATAGTAAATGGAGCGTTGTTCTCAATGAATCTAACAACCTCAAAATCTTCCTCTGTCAAATCTCCATGAGCACTCATAGATACCTGGGTGAGTCTTCCACATAGGGTTATCAGCTTTCCCCTTAATAATCTTATTCCTCGCAATGAAGGAATCATATTAGGATTTCCTGAAGCTTCCCAAGTTCTTTCTGTCATGATATTTACCTGTGTTTCCTCATCTAGAAAACAATCTATGTCGAAGTATCATATTCTTGCTTCTATGCATTCTTTTTCTTTGAAGATCTCTGTTAAGATGATATTTCTGTGATCATTTAAGGTTTCTTTCATTTGCAGTAGTACAGTCTCTGATTATGTCTGGGGTTCTGCCATGGTCTCAGTTTCGTGACCTTACTCAAGGTTTTTTTGTCTCATATTCATTATGTCAAGCTTAGAAATCATTCTAGGACAATCTAAAACTTCATGGTCCATAGTTTTACAACAAAGACAACTAGGTCTTCTTCCAGGGCATTCCTTAGCAAAATGTCTCAGTCTTCTGCAACTGTAACAAAGGGTTAATCCTTTTTTTTCTTAGATGATCCCCAGCCTTTCCTGTACTACGCACTAAGATCATAGTATCTAACCTGCAAAATATTATTTCTAGCATCCTGCATCCATTTTTTATTCCAAACATTCTTTCTATGCATAGGAATAACATATCTGTCATTATTTCTATCAGATATATTCATATCAAACCTTCTCTCTTCTAGTTGTGCCCTAGTTTTCAGACTAAGGTAACATTTATCAAACATACCTAGATCCATACTCTTGAAACAAAAATTTCCACTAATCTTACTTTCAGTAGAGCACAAAGCTTCCAGATCTAAAACTTTTCACTATTCTTACTTTTAAAGCTTCCGGATCTAAAACGTTTCACTATTGTTACCTTTATCAGAGAACAAAGCTTCGAGATCTTACCTCTTTTCTTCAGATCTGACTTCTCTTCTTAGCACAAATCTTTATAGGTCAAGTAGAATATTGCGCACTAAGGCAACAGATCTACACACAGAGATTTATTTCTTTCCTTAAGTTTCCAGCAATCACAGTTTCAAGTCTCGGCGATGGAACCATTTGTTGGCATAGGGGAAAACCCGGGGTTCAACGCTACAACAACACACCAACAAAACATAACTACCGGCCCTTTCGACAACACTTGAGAAGCAGATGAAGTCTCACTCGAGGTAGAGGCAGGGGTGGTTGCAAGACTGTAGTGTCTGCAACCTTAGCTGGGACACAGATCTGTGATTGTAACACCTTAACATAGCACTTAGCAGTTACAGTTCTTTAATATTCAGTTCTTTTAATAATGTATCATTGGACCTCTTCATTTATTTAATAATAATGTTGTTTTAATAACAACTTTCTTCATTTACTATTATTATTTTTAAGTAATCAAGTGACCTTGGTATTTTCTTTAATATCTTTTTAAATTAAGAATCACACTCTCAATTGGCATTGGTAATCCAGGCACTTTTTCTTGGAGTATTTGTCTTTCTATGGTTATTAGATTTCGAGCCTTTTTAATCATATTTCCTGTATTGAAATAAACAAGTGCTAAATTTGTGGCCCCCTTTTAAATATATGGTCTTTACTTTATGAGACATTGATCCACAAACTCAATCTAGCAACGTCGTCGCATGCTAATTTAACTGTGCAACCAACCTTAACTACTTGTCACAAGACCACAGGATAAACTATGGTCTAACTGGATCTATTAACACCCTTGTAGCCATGTCACTAAGTTCTTCACTCCTTAGGACCGACTTTTGTGA
Organism: Picea engelmannii; assembly: GCA_009831015.1. Classification (NCBI taxonomy): domain Eukaryota; kingdom Viridiplantae; phylum Streptophyta; class Pinopsida; order Pinales; family Pinaceae; genus Picea; species Picea engelmannii. The sequence continues at coordinate 146,554 of ML798026.1, read as the reverse complement.
CCAATGACTTATTAATATGTATGGGATTACTACTTACCACTCGTGGTATCCCTCTTAGTGTTGTGAGTGATCAAAGAATGGTTTTAGAAACCCACTATCAGGGTATCTGTGTTTACAAGATGTTACCACGTGTCTACGGTGGTAGTTTACAAACCACCTACATGGATGCCAACCTTCCCATTAACCTCTTCTCCCTTCGGTAATGCATGCTACATATCCATCGTAGATCTATCACCGCGATGAATGGTTAGATTTGAACCTCCTACGATATTCATTGCACCTCGATCTAACGGTGTAAAAATCAAGGCCTACTTTCCAAAAAGATTGGGAAGACAAAAAGAAATTCAAGATGGATCAAAGGAAGAAGGGAACTAAGCCACCATTATTCATAAATAACGTGGTAATTTACAGACCACCTACATGGATGCCAACCTTCCCATTAACCTCTTCTCCCTTCGGTAATGCACGCTACATATCCATCATAGATCTATCACCATGATGAACGGTTAGATTTGAACCTCCTACGATATGTATTGCACCTTGATCTGAGGGTACAAAAATCGAGTCCTACTTTCCAAAAAGATTGGGAAGACAAAAAAAAATTCAAGATGCATCAAAGGAAGAAGGGAACTAAGCCACCATTCTTCATAAATAATCCTTAGGGACAACCAACTTCTAGAGAACCCAAAACGATTGAGACACAGTTACAGTTATAGAATTTTAAATGTAACAATCATAAAAATTATATTTCATTTACAAGTTATAGTTTGTAAGAGACATCAATCTCTCTTCTTTTGATAAACAACTCAAAGAGACACAAATACCATGTTTTCCAAACACCAACTTGATGGAGCACCAACTCCCTGTAGATCAGGATCCAACCTATAAAGGACTCCAATACTCTTCTTTTCAAGCACCAACTCCTTGTTTCAAGATTCAACCTGTAGAGGACTTCAATCCTCCCTTGTTCCTTCTTCCACCCTCACTTCATGTGAATGTTTCAAGTTCTTCCTCGGAATATGTCTGTTTTTTTATCTTCTAAATTAGACCACAGAGACATCCTTCTTCCACCATATTTTTTGGTTTATATAGTCTTCCAACATGTATAAAATTTGAACCGGTGTTTCTTTTAATTATGTATCATTGCACCTCTTCATTTATTTAATAATAATGTTGTTTTCATAACAACTTTATTCCTTTATTATTATTATTTTTAAGTGATCGAGTGACCTTGGTTTTTTCTTCAATATCTTTTTAAATTAAGAAGTATATTCTCAATTGGCACTAGTAAGCCATGCACGTTTTCTTAGAGTATTTTCCTTTAAATGATTATCATATTTCGAGCCTTTTTAAGCATATTTCCTGTATTGAAATAGACGGGTGCTAAATTTGTGGTTCCCTTTTAAATCTCTGGTATTTACTTTATGAGACCTCGAGCCACAAACTCAATCTAGCAACTTCATCACTGGCTAATTTAACTATGCAACCAACCTCTACTACTCGTCACGAGACCACAGGATAAACTATAGTCTAACTAGATCTTTTAACGCCCTTGTAGCCCTAATGCTAAGTTCTTCACTCCATAGGATCGGTGTTTGTGACCATCAACTTATTAAATATGTATGGGATTACTACTTACCACTCGTGGTATCCCTCTTAGTGGCACGGATGATCAAAGAATGGTTTTAGAAACTCGTGATCAGTGTATTCATGTTCACAGAATGATACCACGTGTCTACCGTGGTAATTTACAAACCACCTATGTGTATGTCAACCTTCCCATTAACCTCTTCCTTCGATGATGCGTGCTACATCTCCACTACAGATCTATCGTCCCAATGAATGGTTAGATCTGAACCTCCCACGATCTCTATTACACCTTGATCCGACGATTGGATTTTAATTAGGATTTGAGTGGATGATCTTGGCTTTCCTAGACACTTTAGATAGATCTAGAGTTTGGATTCAATCAACCGTTGATTGGGAATTCCTCATTCATTTCAAACATGGAATTTACTTAGAATTATTTTATGTGGTGGGTTCACGGACTTTCAAACTCACATGTCTTCTCGGGTGTCATCAAAATGCATTTATAACTTTCGCTACCTCCATAAATAACATATACTTAGAAATTTTTAAATGATTATTTTTGAGTTTGCGGACTCACATATCCTCTCAAATGTCATCAAAATGCATGCCTAACTTATGCTACTTCCATAATGAATCTTTACTTAGAAACCACCTACGCGGATGTCAACCTTCCCATTAACTTCTTCTCCCTTCAGTGATGCATGCTACATCTCCACCGTAGATCTATCGTCCCGATGAACGGTTATATTTGAACCTCCCACAATCTTTATTACACCTTGATCCGACGGTTGGGTTTTAATCAGGATTTGAGTGGATGATCCTAGCTTTCCTAGATACTTTAGATAGATCCAGAATTTGGATTTAATCAACCGTTGATTGGGAGGTCCTCATTCATTTCAAACATGGACTTTACTTAGAATTATTTTATGTGGTGGGTTCATGGACTCACGAACTCACATATCTTCTCGGGTGTCATAAAAATGCATTCATAACTTTCACTACCTCCATAACAAACCTATACTTAGAAATTTTTAAATGATTCTTTTTGAGTTCGCGAACTCACATGTCCTCTCAGAGGTCATCAAAATGCATGCCTAACTTATGTTACCTCCATAATGAACCTATACTTAGAAAATTCTTAAGTGATTCTTCTTAGGTTTGCGAAATTGCATATTCATATGTCTTCTCGGATGTCATCAAAATGCACTCTCAACTTCCGCTACCTCCATAATGAACCATACTTACAAATTTTTAAGTGATTATTTATATGAGTCCAACCGATGGAATATGATACTTAACCATTTTTGGGGGTGCGTTGCGGATTCACGAAAAAATATCTGAGTCGTCGGATCGTGGTTTCATTTTGATCCAACGACCGTCTATCAATCCACCTCATTCTTCTCCATTCACTATTGATTCCTCCATCTAATCATGCTCTTATTTTGATCCACCGATCAACATTGTTCTTCGTTCTTCACTGTTGATTCCTGCAACTTTCACACTTATAATCATCAGAGCATCGATCATTATAATAAACAGAGAATAGAATCTCGGGTAGATTTGGAACATATTCCTTTTGATATTGTTCATATATTATTATTTTATTTTATTTTCGCACCATACTTTGATATTTCTATGGGACAAATCATGTCAAACAATTGGCTTAGGTTGATGGACAATTCGTATGGATTGTTGGTTGTCATTGATGTCAACCATTGGAGAGTGATATTGTAGATTGATGTCAACCCTTAATGATTGATGTCAACCCTTAGAGAAGCCTAGTAGCGAATTACAGTAGCACAAAGGCATGGGTAAGGGACTTGAGTCTCTTTGAGGTATAATGGAATGAAGATCAATGAATTTACATGTAAGACTATTCTAGACAGATAGTACATGGCATGCCATTATTGGTGATATGTGAAACATCACATAACTCCTCACGGTTAAAGAGTTATGGCCTTGTGAAGTTGGAGAACTCTGATGAGTTATCTAGAAGGTCAAAAAAGTCAAATTACTCTAGAAACGCCTATAGGAAGTTGACTAGTCAAAGTGGGTAAAGCTAGGAGTTAATCATGGGTATAGTTGTTGCATTAAGAAAATAATTAAAAATTAATTAGTTGCAACAAGAATTTGTGAGTTTGGTAATTATGGTAAAGTAGTTGTGAAGAGAAGATTGAATAGTGAAAGTGGTTAACCAAAAAATAAATTAAATAATAAAGTGGTTGCAACAAGAAGTTAGTCAAGGGAAAAGAGGCTATGAAATGAATAATTATATAAAAGTTAGTTGCAACAATAAGTTTTGAGTAAAGAGAAATTATTTAAATAATAAAGTGGAAAAAGTTGTTTAAGTGGATAAAGTGGCTAAGTGGACAAAGTGGTTAAGTGGATTCTTCTAGAGGAAGCTACTTGGAGAGTATAAATAAGAGAGCAAGGGTCTCCCATTTGCATCCATTGAGAATATTGAATATCTACAAGTAACTGGGGTAACCAAAGGATATCTAAGGAAAATTTCAGAGGGAAAGTGAAGCAAACAAGGCCGAAATTCAAGGGAGGATAAAGTCTTTTGATGATGTTTTCTAAGGTATGTTATTTACAGGTCATCTTACCATTTTTGCAATAATGTTTTTTCTACAATGATTCAGACAACAAAATATGGAGGCCATTGAGAAAACATATCAAAATAATTGTGATAAAAATTTCAGCTTTTGGGTCATTGTATTTTGGGAGTTACACTCTGTGGAAAATAGGGTTTGTGGCTAGTCCTTAAATTAGTATAAATTGGTCACCACGCCAGGGAAATGACCTTTGGTTGCATGGCCAAGGGAAAGGGGCTCTCATCACGAGCCAGCCTTATCATTTCTGATTAAATACTCGTGGGTAACACTGTCAGCTCTGGTCACCATGCCAAGGCAGTGTCCTCTCGTCAGACCTTGAAGTAAAAAAGAAAGAAAAAGTAATAAATGAAGAAAGAATAAAGGCAATAAGGGGCTTGGAAAGAACTGTATACATGACAAGTACATCTCGCCTCCTACAATGGCACCCACGGATAATACTTGCCCCTAGTCTTCACTATGTCTGGACATCCTTAGACCATATCACTTCATGTTACATGGCTTGAATAATGTTCTTTGGAAACTTTCTTCTTCTTATGGATACTGGCCCAATAGGTCATTTTGTCTCTTTCTTCAACTTTGTATAGTAGATCAGTGTAATATCTTTGAGCTATTAGAGGATATGCTAGGGGTTTTATGCATGTATTTGATGAAATATGATTAACATTTCTATGATCCCGAGGACTAATGAGCCCATGGAGGGTGAAGTTTTTGATGTGCAGGACCATGCCCAACGGACAGGTACCAGTGGACTGGTACACATGGGGAGATGATTAGCTCGGACCTCCATGGGGATGAAGAGCCCATCAGATGGTTGTTGGGATGGCAGAGACAGGACAGTGTTATAATGAGCCTTTGCACATGAAGAAAAGAAGGACATTCCACCCAAGACACTTTGGTTGAGCCCGGCCTAGGGGGGATCACCCACTTCAGATGGAACATTTTCCTTTTGATGGACAGGACGTCACCCAGGAGATCTAGACGTCACCTTGAGTGTGTGGTAGTTTGATGAGTTACTAGCACGTGTGGCATCTTTGAGGATCCCTAAAAGGGCTAACGTCTGACTTCTGGATGTTGGACATGCCCAAAAAGGGCCAACGACTCCCTCAGAAGGGCTTGACGACCCACCTTTTTCTCACTTTGTGTCTTTTACTTAGCAGTTAATGTAAAAACAGTGTAATTTTTGTAGTCATCCTTGTCGGTTGTTTTAATGACCTATTATGTAAATTAAAGGTCATGGATTGATATATATTGAGGATGTTTTTCCCTCATTTGGATATAACACAACTCACTCTCTTGTGAGATCTTAATTCTTGTGCCCTACTTGGGTATTTTTGGTGTTTTAAAGTGAGGCACTACTCTTAAAGGAGGATTTCTTTTGGCATTTATGGCATTTCTCTCAAGGAAGGTTTACAACTAGGGTTTGCACATGCTTTTCTTCATGATATGTAAGTGTTTTTCCTGCAAAACTTCTTGATTGAATGGTTGTAGGTTAGTATTCTTGCATTTACTTATAAATTTGTTGATTTTAAAACCCTCGGTAGCAAGCACACAAGTAGTCATTGCTATATGTCCCCTTGTTGAGAAATAGTTTTCAGCCATTGAAGAAAGAATATATAGCCTAGTCGTTGCTACACTTATCTTCCTTTTTTGAGCTAGCGTTGAAGTTATGGGTTGAAAAGAGGAGACGTCCTAGGCCTAGTTTGACTACACCTAGGGTTTGAAGGCCTTGCCTTTGCAACACTTTCTCCCTAAAATTTGTACTTTGAGCTAGCCGTTTTGCCAAGATTATTTAGAGGACGGAAGATCATGAGGCCTTGCCTAAGCAACACCGGAGTGAGCCTCTTTCCCCTAGGGTTTTGATTCTAGGGCCCTTCCATTGCAGCACCATAGAACCCTACCTTCCAGTCTCTAAGTTTTCGTCCTCCTAAGACCTTGTGCCCTTAATTTTGACTCCATATACCCTAAGGCACTGGTTAAATCTCCAACATTGAGTCTCCAATGTACAAAACCATCTTTTAAAACTTTAATTTCTAAAACCCTAACTAACCCTAACACTGCTAACCTAGGCTGACGTCATAGTTGACACATCAAGCTTTTGACTAATATAAGCAATTGAATGATGACGTCAAGCATTTACTGAACAAATTATTGATTGGATATACTGTATGCTTGGTCATTTGGTAGATATTGATGAATTGATGATCTTTCATAGGCTAAATAACAGAACGTTGACTTTCATCTTGTGTCTATTGCATTGTTTATTGAATTAAATCAGATAGTTAAAGAAGTACTAACCCTTTGAGTTATATCCCACAAATATATATATTGTGTTGTTATTATCTTGTTTCAGGCAGGTGTTTTCAACAGGGCCTACACTTCTTTTATTGGTTGATTATCCAGACTATCTGATACTGGTGGTAACCTGCGAGGAGGGAAATCTTAACACTTGACCTTGTATCCTTTGCCTTTTCAAACCCCAGTTTATCGGGGACGTCTCCCCTGGGATAACCTCCCTAAACAGAAAGAACCTCCCCATCGAGGTGACATTGGGTGGGGAAGGTTCCTGTTACGCCAGTTTGTCCTCTATCCTATAGCTTGTGACCTAAAATACAAACTGCGTGATAACAGTACATATTGATGAGTCATAGTTGATGCATGATTGGTACATACTTAGTAGATGGTTGGAGGCACTTGTTAGTAGTATTGTTGACACATGGTTTATGGATGATGTAGCATAATTTTCTTGGTATATTATTAGAAGAACATATTGATCTTGGTGATGATTATGAGTTGTTGTGATGCATGTTATCCCCAATTTCTAGGGATAACTAGGAGATCATGTCTTGAGGCCCACAAGTCCTAAACATGGAGTACCGAGAGCAGGATTGACTTGAGCATGGCCCTGGAGGGCCCATCCTTTTCTTCTTTCATCAGATTCGTCTTGTCAATAGCAGCAGCATCCATCACCTTCGGCTTGGTCTTGCATCGGAGAAGGTTCTTGCTCCATGAGGTAATTGGTCCGAGTATCATGGTGTGTGTCACTTTTGATCATTATAACCTTTAAATGTATGCATCTAATTCCTTTTATCTCTGACAACTATTTGAATCTTACATTAGCCCACTTGACCATGCTTGGGGAGATTGACTAGGTGCCCTAGCAAGCCTGTACCCATAGGTTTTGGTTTTCCATTGGGGGATTTCTGAAGAGTCATCGTCTGCTCCCATCATACCACCATTTTTCCATCTTATCTCCCGCTCATCTATCCCATTCCCCTTGTCTGGGCATTAGGATGACCTATTTGTGGGGTTTCACCTTATCTCATGGGAAGAAGGGGCTAAAGGCCCAAAAGGTAAAAGCAGTTGGTAAAAGATAAAATCCTAGAAATAAAACCTCGAGATGCTTCGCCCAAGGATCCCCGAGAAGGAAATAAAAAGGCTCTCAACAAGAAATAAGAAGGACCCGGAAAAATAACAAACAAGACCTAGTCAAGAGGATAGGGGGTCTCATCACGAGCCAGCCTATTATGTTCATGGGTACCTAACAGCATGACATTGCCACCATTTGGTTACCATGCCAGGGAATTGACCTTTGGTTGCATGGCCAAGGGAAAGGAAGTCCCATCACGAGCCAACCTTATCATCTCTGTGAAAGTACTGTTGGATAACACTGTCAGCTCTGGTCACCACGCCAAGGCAATGTCCTCTAATTAGCCCTTGAATAAAAAGAAAAAGAAGAAGAAAAAAACAAATAAAGAAAAGAATGAAGGCAAGAAAGGGCCTGGAAAAAATTGCATCCATGACGGGTACAGCTCGTCTTCTACAAAGGCACCCACAGGTAATATCATGCATCTCTGGATCTCACTCTACCCGTATGTCTAGACATCCCCTAGCCACATCACTTCATTTACATGGCTTGGATGAAACCCCTTGGAGACTTTCCTTTCCTTAAGGATACAAGCCCAATAGGATGTCTTGTCCTTTTCCTCGACCTTGTATTGTAGGTTTTTTGTAATATCTTTGAGCTATTGAATGATATATCAGGATTTTTATGCATATGTTTGATAATATTAATGATGAAACGTGATTGACATTGCTATGATCCCTATGACTAATGAGCCCATGGAGGGCGTAGTTTTTGATGTGTAGGACCATTCCTAATGGACAAGTACCATTTGGACTGGTACACATGGGGAGATGATTAGTTCAGACCTCCATGGGGCTGAAGAGCCCATCAGATGGTTGTTGAGACCCCGTCAGAGGGGTAGAGACAGGACAGTGTTTGACCGAGGTTTTTCACCGGAGAAGAAGAGAATGTTTCACCAAAGGAACTTTGACAGAGCCGAGCCTAGGGGGAATGACCCCTTTTCAGTGGAACGTTGGCCTTGGAAGGCTCAGAGCGTCCCCATCCTTACCATGACGTCATCTAGCTTCATGGTCATTCTTGGAGGCAGACTGGGCAGCAGTGGCACATGTGGCATGTTGGAGAAGCCCCTGGGGGGCTAACATTTTTCTCCTGGATATCTCATCTTCCCTAAAAGGGGCTAGCGCCTCCCTTAAAGGGGATTTTACCTTTATCACAGCTCAGTTAGGGTTTAATTTTGACAATTTAATGTAAAAACAGTATTATGGTCTTGTCGGCCATTTTTTATGACCTAAAATTAATTAAGGTCATTGATAGACTATATATTGAGGAGTTTTAGCCTCATTCTGACATAACTCATCACTCACTCTCCTAATGAGGTCTGATTTTTGCGCCCTATTAGGGTTATTGGCTATTTTGAGGAAGGCGCACTTGTTTGGAGAGGAGATTTTTGGCAATTTGTGGTGTTTTTCTTTAAGAACGGTTTACAACTAGGGTTTGCATGCTATTTTCTTGGTGATTTGTAAGTATTTTTCTGCAAAACTTCTTTATTGAATGGTTGTAGTTTAATTTCTTGCATTTATTTATAAATATTGTTGAATCAAAACCCTAGGGGAAAAACACACAAGTAGGTCGTTGTCTCATGTCCCCTGATAGAAAAACCTTTTAGCCATTGAAGAAGAAGAAGAGAGCCTAGTCATTGCTACACTCTTTCTTTTTTCTTCCCTT
>ML798026.1:99460-115937 GCA_009831015.1 Picea engelmannii | reverse complement strand
CTCAATTGTGGTAGACTTTAGAGCCTGCGTAGATCCACACTTAAGGGTTTGTTTTGTAGATTAGCAGTAAGCTTGTTTTATATCAGATCTTGCTTTCAGTATGGCTTCATCTTCAGTCAAAGCAGAAGATAGGCTTGAAGAGGCAACAAAATTCAATGCTTGGAAGGCTACGGTTTTTAATATCCTAGAAGAAGGTGACTTGGATGAGCTGGTTACTAGGGTGATGAAAGAACCTACTTCAAATGCAGGAAGAGCAGCCTATAAGAAGAGGTAGGCCAAAGTCAAGAGGGTCATTTTTTACTTAGTTAAAGACAGCATGATGCCTCTTATTGCTCACCTAGGGACAGCGAAGAAATGCTTTAATGCCCTAGCAAATCTATATGAAAAGAAGGCTCCAACTCAGAAAAGGACTTTGAAGAAACAACTACGTACATTAAATATGGGAAAGGATGAAACCATCTCTGCCTTCTTTTCCAAAATTTCCCAAACAAGAGATCAGCATGCAGCAATTGGAGTTGTAGTGGATGATGATGACCTTGTACAAATAGCAGTAGATGGTCTTCATGAATCATGGGAGACATTTCTCACATTAGTCAATGGAAGAGAAGTTCAACCCAACTTCAAGAGATTATGGCATGATTGCTTGGAAAAAGAGGGTAGACTTAAAAGTAGAAATGAAACCTCAACGATGAAAGACCATGTTGTTTCAGTCAAAGCCAAGAAATGGAAGAGGTTTCCTCAGCACAAAGGCAAAGGTAAGAAACCCCAAGGTAAGCACGCTCACTCTCATTCTCATTTGTCTAAAGTAAGATGTTTTAATTGTAACAAGCTAGGTCATTATACAAAAGACTGCAAGAACCCTCCTTCACATCAGAAACGGAAAGGCAGGTTCCATGCTTCAGTTGCAACTGAGAAAGAAGAGTCTCAAAGAAATAGAACCAGAGTTGCTACTAAAGAACAAGAACAACGCAGAGAAAGTTATCTTGTTTCAGCTCTCTATGTTATTGTCACCAAATCAGAAGAAATTTGGTTAGTGGACGGTGGGGCCTCCAAACACATAAGATGCTTCAAACAGAACCTTGTAAACTATCGAGATAAGAAGTTCAATGTGAAGGTAGAATTGGGTGATGATGGCACTCATGCCATCAAAGGAATTGGTTCAACATCTTTTTAGTTCAGTCAGGTAATGTATTTCATATTGAAGAAATTATTTATCTTCTTGGATTAAAGAAAAATCTTATCTCAATTGCAGTTCTAGAAAGTAAAGGCTACTCAGTTACAGTTCTAGAAAGCAAAGGCTATTCAGTAGCCTTCTCTAAGGGAAAGGTTCTTATGTGGCCCTCAAATGAAAGTATGAGTTCAGCCATGACAATTGGAGCTCAAGAAGGTGGACTTTACAAAGTCACTAGTCACGTTATTCAAGCATTAGCTCATGAGATTATCAACACCTGTGAACTATGGCACAGAAGGTTTGGACATCTCAACTATAATGCTCTCTCAGGTTTGCAAAAGATAGTAACAGGTATGCCAGTTTTTTTCTTTTGAGCATGATAGTATTTGTAAAGGTTGTGATCTTGGTAAAAATACAAAGAAAGATTACCCTCACAGTAATAGAAAAAAACTAATGGTATCTTAGATCTTATTCATTCTGATCTTTGTGGACCTATGACTACTTCTTCCATGAATGGTTGTCTTTATTATATCATTTTTATTGATAATTATTCTCGTAAAACCTGGATTTATTTTATGAAAACTAAAGATGAATCTTTGAGTAAATTTCAAGATTTTAAGAATCGTGTTGAGAATCAGACAGGTAGACATATCAGTGTTTTCATAACAGAGAATGGAAAATAATTCGACTCCCACAAGTATGATGATCTATGCCAAGCTTCTTGGATTAAGAGGGAGCTGACCGTGCCTTACAATCCCTAACAGAATGGGGTTGCAGAAAGAAAGAACATGACGATTTATGAAGCAACCAAAGCTAGGATGCATGATAAGAACCTTACATTGTCTCTTTGGGCTGAAGATGTGAGTACTACAGTCTATAATCAGAACAGGTGTCCTCATAAATCTTTGGAAGAGAAAACTCTGAAAGAAGTCTTCACGGGTAAGAAACCTTCAGTTGACCATTTGAGAATTTTTGGTAGTCCTATCTACATTCATGTACCAAAAGAAAAGAGGACTAAGCTAGAGCCCTCTAGAAAGAAAGGCACTTTTGTGGGGTACAGTGAGACCTCAAAAGCATGTTGAATCTATCTACTAGGGGAAAAGTAAATAGAGGTCAGTAGAGATGTAACCTTCCATGAGGAAGTCGCTTTTCATCGTTCCATAGAACTTCCATGTGATATAGAGGAGCAGGAAGCTCCATCTCCAGAACCTTTAGATTCACAACTTTCAGATGAGCGGAGGGAGGAAGCCAGAGAGCCATCAATGAATCCCATAAGGGATTCTGATGAGTTTCCCCTAGAGAAACGTCCTGTCAAAAGGAAGCCAACTTGGTGCCGTGAAATTTTAAAGGAAGCAGAAAAGCATGCAACACCTAAAGGTACTTTCAGAGAAAGCAAGAAGCTAGATAAATACTCAAGTTTGATAGCTCAGTTGAATCTTGTGATTGACTCAGAACCTTCCACCTTTGATGAGGCTGCCAAACATGAAGTGTGGAAGGATGCCATGATAGAAGAATACGAATCAATATTGAAGAATGGTGTATTGGAAGTGGTCCCAAGACCTCAAGGGAAATCAATAGTAACCTCTAAATGGATTTACAAAATAAAGCATGCAGTAGATGATTTACAAAATAAAGCATGCAGTAGATTTACAAAATAAAGCATGCATGTGGATGATTTGTTCCTTACTGGAGAGGAACCTCTGATAGCTCACACTAAGAGGGAGTTATCATTAGAGTTTGAAATGAAGGACTTAGGTCTTATGCATTACTTTCTTTCTTAGAGGTGTGGCAGAAACCTGGAGAGATCTTTCTCTCACAAAGCAGGTATGCAGTTGATGTGCTTCGCAGATTTGGGATGTTGGACTGTAAGTCCATGACCACACCTATGATTTCTAACCTAAAGAAGTTACATGATCAAGCTACAGGTTCAGATCTAGAAGACCCTACCATATATCATCAGATTATTGGGTCCTTGATGTATCTAGTACACACCAAACCAGACATTTGTTACGCAGTGAATGCCCTCGGTCAGTTCATGTGTGAGCCGAAACACATTCATATGGTTGTTGCTAAGCATATTCTCATATATGTCAGAGGGACTATAGCCTATGGGCTTAGATACACTTCCAATGGAGGTGTAATGTTTCATGGCTATACAGATTCAGATTGGATGGGCAATACAATGGATCGGAAGAACACTTTTGGATATTCTTTCAGCGTGGGCTCAGTTATGATCTCATGGTCCAGCAGGAAGCAGGGCTCCATAGCCCAAAGCACTGTAGAGGCAGAATACATTGTTGCAATTGTTACTAGTAGAGAAGCAGTGTGGCTCAGAAAGCTATTCTCGGATTTGTTCAGTGTTGAGCTGAAACCCACAGTAATTCACTGTGATAACCAGAGTTGTATAAAGCTCTCCGAGAATCTTGTGTTTCATGACAGATCGAAACACATTGAGATGAGATATCACTATGTTCAGGACATGGTGTAGAAAAACATTCTCAGTATTCAGTATGTTTCGACAGCGGAACAAACTGCAGATATTTTGACCAAACCCAAGCCCATGTCATTGACAAAGTTTGTGTACTTTTGAGGCAAGCTTGGTGTTGTTGAGAATGTCTCTCTTGTTGAGAGGGAGTGTTAAAATTAAACAGTTGCAAGAGCCATTCTCCAGAGGATGGCAAAGACCCTAGTTGTGATCTAGGGCCCCAAATGCACTCATGGGGTCCTTGGTCTGGGACCAAGCAGTTAGAGCCATGGAAAAATACCATAGTGAAGGCCCCCAATGTATTGTTGGGGTTCTCGGTCAAGGACCAAGCAGTTTGATTATATAAGTCTCTAGATGTGTTCTAGGGCCCCTGGATGTGTTCCAGGGAATCCTTGCTCGATGCTTGGATTGATCCTTGGTTGTCTACCTTGGTGGATAAGACCCTAGTTGCGATCTAGGGCCCCCAGTTGCGTTATGGGGTATCATGGTACGGGACCAAGCAGTTTATTGGTTAAGTATCAAGTTGAGATGATGTGTGATCTTCTTCTCTCCCGGGATGGTCCATGAGACCTAGGAGAAGTTAAGAAGAAGGACATGATCATATCATCGACCTTCCTCTTATGTTGGGATGATAAAATCTTATAAGTTATATCATGAGACTTTTGTGGACATTTTGTCATTAAAGAAGAACCCCCCCTTGACCTTGTTATCTTTGCACCCCTTGCTTGAGCCACGTCCTCCTTGATGTTTATTTGGTTTGGTTCTTTGCTAGTCGCCTTAATTTTGGGTTTTATAATCTAAACATTTAATATTTTAATTATAAAATATTAATTGTTTATTTGTTGGGTTTTTAATCTAACCCTAAAATTAGGGTTAATTTGCAAACCCTAACCTACCCACCTAAACTATAAAAGAGAGACCTCTCCCCTCACTCTCTCATTCATTCTTCTTCCTCCAAACCGAGTTTTGGTCTGAGTTTTTGTTGTGGCTCCTTCTCGTTTAGTTTGGTAAAGTAGTGTGGCTCTCTCCTTGGATCAGTTCTCTTGCTAGGTATAGTGGTGTGGCTCTCTCCTTGGATCAGTCCTCTTGCTGGGTATAGGGTGCGGCCCTCCTTGGATCAATCCTCTTGTTGGGTAAAGGTTGCAGCCCCCTTTAGGACAGTTCCTCTCCTCCCTTCTAGCCTGCCGCTATCTTCTTGTTGGTGCCATCACCTTTAGGTTGTTGCTGCTTCAGTGATGGTGCCCCCTGCTTGTTGTCACTGTCTCTTTATTGGTGCATGGTGCCTCCAATGTTCTGAATGTATTAAGACACTATATACAAAACCAGAAGCATGGGCTGAAAAAATCATAAGGTTCAGGCAATGCATCTTAATTTTAATTGTAACTAAATGTACCAAACATACTAGGTAACATCACTTATCCTGGAGATAAAACCAGAGAAGTTGCATGCATGTAAAATCCAATTCCTATCTCCACTTTTGGGCATGTTCTTTCAAACACAGTTAAGGAGCTGAATGAAATGTTGGTTGCATACAGAGAGTAGAGGAGCAATCTTAGATATACCAGGCATATCAATCTGGTAATAAAAAGCATTAGAAAAGGGAAATCACGCAGAATCATCCACTGAAAGGCCCCGTGCACCTCATGTTGATTTTGTAGCTTTGGGAGGTACTCCCACTAGAGGTCAAGGTGCCATGCATGTGGGAATTTTCGTTGGCACCATTTTTGCCTTTTGTTTCGTCAAAATCGGCCTTGGAATGAGGTTGGGGCCTCATGGGCTTTGTGATGGGTTTTGTGGACTTGTGATGGGGTTTCACACCCATAAGAAAGTCTATTTTTGTGTTGACTTTATGAAGGGGATTTTGACACACCCCTTGGACTTGTATATATAAGAGATCAAGTCTTTCTGACAAAACACAATTGTGGAGACATGGATGAGAAGGAGGTCTGAAATTTTTATGTTTTAGGAGTCTTCTACCAGCAATGAAGGGTGGTCGCTAGGCCTCATTTTTCTGTGGTATTTTCTCTTGTTATTGGGCATGTATCTTCATGAAAGAGGTCGAGTAGACCACAGGTTGTTTTAGTCCTTGTGGAGGGACTGAGTAGGCTAGAAGAGGAGACCGAGCTCTAAGAGGAGGGTCAGTTGTCCAAGATAGGGTGGTCGCAGGCTTGAGGAGCAAGCCTAGCCATAGCCACAGGCCTAACTGAAGCAACCACGGCAAGGAAAAGAGTTGGCAGCAGAGAAGAGGGCTCAGACTGTTGGAAGAGTGAGGCCGCAGACATGTAGGGCAATTGTGTGGCAGTCACAGGTGACCAGCAGCAAGGAGAGGACCTTGGAGGAGTTGGACAGATCTGATAAAAGGCTAGTACGGGCAAGTTAAGGTTGTTGGCAACAAAGGACAGCTACAGTAGACCTTAGGACAATAGCTATAACGAAGAGGACCTTGGACAGCAGAGTTTTTGTAAGTGTTTTTTCCATGTTCCTTGTAAAAGAATTGAGCCATTGTCCCTGGTACGGGAGCCTTAGATTTCTTATTGAAGGACAAATTAAGAGATAGGTTTTGGGGCTAACATTTTGTGTACAGTGCATGATCTAATTGCTCGCTTTTGTCTTCGGTTATGCTAAAGTAGTTAGGCATCTCAGTGTGTTTATGTTTACAATTCAATTGGGTAATTTGTGTATAACAATGGAAACATTAGACCAGATCTGAGGTGCAGTAAAAATTAACATGATATCAGAGTTGAAGGTTTAAAGAGAAAAGAGGATCATTTTGAGACATATTTTTGATTGCAACACTAGAAGAGTATTGTTCTTGTTTTGGTCTTTGTTCTTGTTCCGGGCAGGTCAATATGGTGAATACATTGAAGCTTGAAGACAAGTTGGAAGGGGAAACCAACTTTTGGGCTTGGAAGTCAAGGGTTCTCCTCTTGAAGGAAGAAAATGACCTCAAGGAGTATGTTGAGAGTGTAGTCGCAGATCCTACCGATCCACAAGAGTTGGCAGCACACAAGAAGAAAGAAGTGAAAGCTAAGAGGGTATTACTAGAGTCTGTGAAGGATCATTTGAACTGAGAAGACAACTGCCAAGAATATGTATGATGCCTTGGTGGGTCTCTACCAGAAAAAGAATACAGGGAGTGTTGACACTCGGAACTGAAATTTGGGTTGCATGCAAATCAATCCCGAGGCAACCTCGAACCACTTTGGATTGGAAGCTACCCCCAACCCGAGAGGGATCTCTCGAACAATGTCACAATATAATCTTCAGTAAGCGTAAAAAGGTGGGCAGATTTATGGGTAAATGATAGTTTTGGATTTTTAAAGTTTGGGGGTTGGACTAGGGAAACAGTCCATTGGGCATGGAGTCAAGTGAAAACCGAAGAAAGGAGATAATAGTAGTGATCGTATAACTTGCGGAAAATGAGGCAAAGTAAGTCTATCTTTCAGCGATTGATAATCATGACGCGGTAGCAGAAAAAGAAAAGGAAAGGCCATCACAGTGAAAGCATCTATCAAGGATGAATTTTCACTACAACTTTAGAGGAAAATAAACGAAGGCTGATAACTAGATGCAGAGCGCTTATCTTGAACGAATTCTGATCAGTCACCATAGAACGCAAAACATATATATCAACTGTGTGTAAGGAGCATATAAAATGAATTCCAAACAAATTTTAACACAGTTGAAGAGGAAGAAATAAACAATATGATAATGACAACAGGGAAAACATACTGAAAGAATTAATCATGATGAATCTCACAATCTCAAGTAAATATGTCCTCTATATTACTCCATTTTGGTTTACAAAAGAATTTGTCTTACAAAGAAGCCCCTCTTCGAAAGAGGTTTGTTCCCCAGCTCGCCCCCCTTTTTCGTTACATCCTCCAAATGATTATTTAACTAATCGCACCCTCTAAATCCGTTACATAACTCAGTGGTTACAAGAAATAATCTAAAAGAAATTTCTTTTTGAGAAATATGAAACGGTTGGCCTTCTGGAATTCTGCAACTGCTAGATGCTCTGCCAACTTCTTGAATCGTCGCTAATCATTTCCTAACTTCAACGTTTGCACGGTGTTCCTGGACGAGACTCAACATTTGCATGGCCTTTCAAGATTCTCCTTTCGTGCATTTGGATGTACCTTCTCTGTGTGAGAAATTTAAAATGATCTATCTCAGCTCTCAAAAATTATTCTCCACGTTCTTGGCTATATGTGTCTTTTATAATTGTTTAGTGAGCAGTTTCGACAATTGGAGTTGATTCGGTTGAACAAACTGAAGTGAACGGTTTGAACCACCACTTTTTTCTTCATTAATAAAATCTGTCATACATTATTTGTGATAACGGCTGGCCAGGGCACATATGACCCACTAAACTGTATGATTTTTATTTTCTAGAGCATGAATAATTATTTATCCCTCCAACGTTTATTGGGCATCGAATTTTCCCTTCAGGTAGCTTACATAATTCATAATTCATCATCTTTGTAGTGTTGTTTTAGGACTAAGTTTTAATGCAAGAATCGGTGGCGAAGTCATGACAGGGCCCAACCCAAGCACATCACCAATGACAAAACTCGTTAGTTGAATAGACGTTGGAGGTGTTGCATTTCTTTACTGCAATTTCAGATCCACGAGGGACAATTGTAGGAGATGGAGAGCGGGAGACAAAGGTAGTAGAACTGCCATTGTAATCAAGAGCATTATATGATAAAAATTTGTTTGTAGCAGGGCCTCGACTTTCCTTCTGCTCTGATGCACTTAGTAACAGATCATTGTCAGTTGCCTTGACTCTTTGACTTGGAAGGATATTGTTAGCAGATCCTGTTGCGGTAGCCAAAGTTCCCATATCCTATGAGTGAAAGACAAGGACTGTGTTATTTGACAAATTTGTGGGGCTCCTTATAGTTTGAATTGTCTTTAGAAACAATTTCTGCAGACAGTTGAGTTTCCATGAGAGTACTACCTACAAAACTTGATCTATTACCATTTGCCAATAATATCCCATCTTTTGCATGATTCGTCTCTTCAACATGAGTGTACTGTCTATTTTCCATGCACCCGTGTTGCTCAGTTGACAATGAAAGGTCAAGAGCAAAATCTTTCCAAAAATCACGCTTGGACCTGTAAGAGCTGAAAAATCATAATACAGAAGAAGGGTTGCCTCCCTATCACTAAAACTCCTCTCTGGCATAAGATACTACAAATGGCTCCAAGCACTTCTAGTCAACATTGGATGAAAAACCCATGAGATTGAAACTACCTTCATAGTCCAAAGAATGGCCACCATTTGTATGATTGTTATAATTTTTTATTTTGGAAATTTTCAAGTCCAATGAAGATCTGTGAATCAGACTCCTATTCTTTACAAAAGTCTCAGAAATATGAGGACACCTATGGATAGTGTTGTTAAATTGGGAGAAAGTGCCTAAGTAACATCGGAAATTTTCAATATCTGTTACAGCAGGGAGGATGCTACACTTGAAGCACCATCTTCAAATTATTAGGATGACCAGTGAAGACACAGTGCTCAACTATCTTATGAAGATTACTCAGATCTGAGATCAGCTTGCAGCCATTGGTGAGACAATGCAGGATGCTAAGTTGGTGAATGTGGCCTTGAGAGGTCTTTCCGGGTCTTGGGAACCATTCATGCAGGGGATATGTGCACGAGAAACATTTACCACCTTTAAGTTGGTGAATGTGGCCTTGAGAGGTCTTTCCGGGTCTTGGGAACCATTCATGCAGGGGATATGTGCACGAGAAACATTTACCACCTTTGATAGGAAATTGATTGATTGTGTCCAGGAGGAGACCTGGTTGGTGTCCAGGGAGAATATGGATGGTATGGTAAAGAGTAGCAGTGATGAGAACCAAGCCTTTGCAGCCCGCACTAGAAGGGGCAAAAGAGGTTCTCCAAGCAAAAAAAGGGCTTCTCCTGAGAGAAAAACATCCCCTGAGCCAAGACGGGAGATAGATCTTAGCAAGATCAGAGGTTTTGAGTGCCATGACTTTGGCCACTATGTTTCACAGTGTCCACTTCGGAGGGGAAGAGGAAGAAGGCAACAGGCATCAGAAGCAGAGGTTAATGACGTTGCAAACAGGTTCCAAAGGGAGATCTTGTTGGTCTCCTTCCTTTCAGGTGCAGTCTCTGGCAAGGAGACTTGGTTGGTGGACAGTGGAGCATCTTGCCATATGACAAGTGCACAAGAGTTGTTTGACACTCTCATAGAGACTGGCTCATACTTGTGTGTGGAGCTTGGTACGGGAGCTAAGCATTCAGTACGAGGATCTGGTACAATATCATTTCGATTGGATTTAGGAGAGATATTGATGGTGTCGAATGTGTTATGGGTGCCAGAACTCAGAGGAGTGTCCTCTCAGTCTTGGAGATTGAGAGGAAGGGTTATCATGTATCGTTTCGAGATGGACAGGTATTGCTTGTGCCCAGATGGTCTAGCTTTAGATCAGTCGTGGATCTTGGAGTTAGGGAGGGAAAACTATATAGACTGGGGGTCAGCCTATGAGTGTTGTAGTCAGCAGGAGTAGAGAGACAGAGGAGGAGCAGGTAGCTCCACCAGTGGTGAGGCAGATGGCCCCACCGATAGCACAAGTTCATAGGGAGCAGGTGGCTCCACGAGTAGTGAGGCAAGTGACCTCACCAGCAATATTGGCTCAAAGGGAGTCAACCCTCAGGATCCAGCAGGGAGGAGGAGCCTCCTAGGATTGTGCAGAGGATAGTGGACAGGGAGAAGATGGCCCCAAAGGTTGTGTAGACTCAAAGGGAGTCAGGTTTCAAAAGGAGCATGCAGTCTCAGAGTAAGCCCAATCTCAGGGAGAGTTGGTTGGCTCAGAAGGAGAGATGGTCATCCAAAGGGAGTTCCCCCTTAGGTTTAGATGCGAGAGAGACATCTTCCAGGACTAGCAAACAGGTTTCATGGGTTGAGGAGGTCAGATAGGAGATGCAGGAGCAGGAGGCTTCTGAGAGTTGTGTACCTTCCATGGAGGATCCAGTTGATTCAGCAGGTTTTGTTACAATGATAGAAGAGGCAGCCAATCAAGAGATAGGAATTGCTTCAGTCACAGAGGGAGTAGCCACTGAGGCAGTATGGATAGCAGGATTTGCTTCAATGACCGAGGATGCAACCGGTCAGACAGATTTTGCCTCAGTGACCGAGGATGTGACCAGTCAAACAGATTTTGCCTCGTTGACTGAGGATGCGACCAGTCAAACAGATTTTGCCTCAATAACCGAGGATGTGTCCAATCAGACAGAATGGACAGTAGGTTTTGCTCCAATGACCGTGGATGCAGTTGGTCAAATAGACTTGACAACAAGACTTTTGCATGTGACAGAGCTCACAAACCCATTTGCCACAGTGGCATAGGGAGTAGCCAGTCTGGACTATTGGAGTATAGATGGGGTGGCAGATTCAAAGCAATATCTATTGTGCGCGACAGTGGTGCATCCTGATGTTGGAGGATGGGATACCTCCCTCGCTAAGGAGTGTCGATTTTGTAGCTTCGGGAGGTATTCCCACTAGAGGCCAAGGTGCCAGGCATGTGGGAATTTTCATTGGCACCAATCTTTCCTTTTGTTTCATCAAAATCGGCCTTGGAATGAGATTGGGGCCTCATGAGCTTTGTGATGGGCTTTGTAGGCTTGTGATGGGATTTCACACCCACAAGAAAGTCTATTTTTGTGTTGACTTTATGAAGGGGCTTTTGACACACCCCTTGGACTTGTATATATAAGAGATCAAGTCGTTGTGACAAAACAAAATTGTGGAGACATGGATGAGAAGGAGGTCTAAAAGTTTTCTGCGGTTTTAACCAGCAATGAAGGGAGGCCGCTAGGCCTCATTTTTCTGTGGTATTTTATCTTGTTATTGGGCAGGTATATTCATGGAAGAGGCCAAGTAGACTGCAGGCTGTTTTAGTCCTTGTGGAGGGACCGAGTAGGCTGGAAGAGGAGCCTGAGCTCTAAGAGGAGGGACCGTTGTCCAAGATAGGGTGGCTGCAGGCTTGAGGAGCAAGCCTAGCCATAGCCACAGACCTAACTGAAGCAGCCGCAGCAAGGGAAAAGAGCTGGCAGCAGAGAAGAGGGCTCGGATTGTTGGAAGAGTGAGGCCACAGACCTGTAGGGCAATTGTGTGGCAGTCACAGGTGACCATCAGCAAGGAGCAGACCTTGGAGGAGCTGGACAGATCTGATAAAAGGCTGGTACAGGCAAGTTAAGGTTGCTGGCAGCAAAGGACAGCTACAGTAGACCTTAGGACAGCAAGTCTATAGAGGAAGACCTTGGACAGCAGAGTTTTTGTAAGTGTTTTTGGCATATTCCTTGTAAAATAATTGGGTCATTTTCCCTGGTATGGGAGCCCTAGATTTCTTATTGAAGAACAAATCAATAGATCAGTTTTGGGGCTGAAATTTTGTGTACTCTGCATGATCTAATTGCTCATTTTTGTCTTTCGTTGTGCTAAAGTAGTTAGGCATCTCAGTGTGTTTATGTTTACAGTTCAGTTGGGTAAATTGTGTATAACTGTGGAAACATTAGACCAGATCTGAGGTGCAGTAAAAAGTTAAACACTAACACCTCAATGACAAGTAGCTGGATAATTCAAGCTGTAAAATCAAAATTCATAATCCACCATTTACATTCTAGAGCAAATACCAAACTGCCTATATATCCCAGAAACTATGTCTGACCAGTTCTAGATGCATTCTAAAAACCACAAATGACACTGGATGCTGGAAAAGACTTCTGGTCAACCAGAAAAGGCTCAGCGGTTTCCAACTGTTCCCAGAATCTACTAAGACTGTTTCTTGGTGGTTTCCCAATTACATTAGTTTAAAAATTCTAAGGACTCATAAAATTAGAAGTGTTTTCTAACCCTACCCGACTTCACTAATAACCCTGAAATAACCTATCTAAGACATCGAAAGATGAAAAACAAACAGAAAATATATAATTAATGAGTTAAAGGGCAATAGTAGCAGTGAAAAGATGAGGGTTTCCTCTTATCAGAAGAGCAATTTCTTATAATTGTGGAGGGTGATCTCCCTGAACACAGATTTTTTAGTGGAGGGCAGTAATTTATCATAGCACAACAGTCCTGATTTGGAAATTGGTTCGAGGAGTTTTGAAGAGTGAACATCTAATGCATCTAGGACACAATCTTCTCAAAGTCTTGGAACATCTATCTAATGCATCAATTTCAGCTCCAACTTCAGAAGCTAGAGATGTAGACCCATGATAATTATAAATTAGATATGCGAACATGATTACAAAAGAGCCAGCAAAATAGGGACCAGACACTGATATTGAAGAATTTTTGCAACAAGGAGTTTCAAGGCAGCCATACAAGAGTGAGACCATTTGCTACTTGAAAAGGGGTGAGTCAGAGCTTATATAGATATTCCCAAGGACAAGAAGATAAAAATATTGAAGCTATATCATGAAAGTCTGCCTATTTCACAAAGATGGAGACAATTTAGATAAGCGGGGAATAAAGCCAAGTTGTAACAGCTGCATCAACAAGATTAGTCAACTTAAAAACTAAAAGAACTCATTCAGTGATGGAAATGTATAATATCCCCATTGTCAATGTTGACCACCTATTTCGACTAGGGGTCAATGTCATATACCATCAAGATATTTACCTTGTGGTACAATTGAAGACTTTTGGCTCAGCAAGGGCAATTCTGCCCCCGACACTTTTTTCCATGTACACGGAATGTCCGCTCCCCTGCATGGGATAATAATATAATATGTTAGCATGGGTCAATTTTTAGTTAGTTGCCTAGGACTTTATCATTAGGGAAGTCCTTTCATCGAGTACTTTTTTTCCTCAGGTAATTAATTTTGCTTACCGGCGATTTTAATTATCCTTGAGTTTTTCACTCAAATAATCCTCCAAAGTGGTGAAAGGCGTTCTAATGATCGAGCCCAATGGGCGACTTAGGTTTAAAAGTGTTGTAAATGAACATGCTAGACACCTCCTAGAGTCTTGCGGAATTCCGTTAAGTTTTGATAGGATTTTTTAATAATTAAAATTTCCACAAATTGGGAATTTTTAATTATTTTTTATGTAAAATGTAAAAATTTGGTCCTTGGGGATTTTGTATAGGGGTATGGGTACTCAAATCAAATGGCTTAAAATCCCCTGCACCCTTGGACCAAATTTCAGCTCATTTGGACAAGTTTTGTTCGGTCAATGTCCATGAGGAGTCCAAGTCAATCAAAACCAGCATTTAATTGGCTAAGGTAAAATAGCCAAGTTTTGTAAAAATGACTAAAGTCATGAAAAATGAGGGGGAAATGATTCATGAAGTCATTCCTAAGTTAGGAAAACATTCTAAAGTGAGAGAGTACCCCCCTAGCTCAAGTTCCAAACGTTGGTTGTGTCTCCCTCAGGGGAAATGTGCCTCATGTGAGTATGGGAAAAGGAAAAAACATAGAGGTTGGAGGGCCCCACACCTTGGGCGCCCCCCTTGATGCTAGATTAGAGGTTTAGACAACTCAAAAGGGAGAGCCACCCCCTCACACCTCACATCTCTCTCCTAAAGTGTGCCCCTCTCTCATGTGGTGTCCCCCCCTTGAGTGGAGCGCCCTCTTGCATGGTTGTCAGTTGTAAAGCATGCGAGGGGGGTCTACCTTGCCTTTCTCCCTTAAAAGAAAGGCCTCCATCCTCTTTTGAGGATCGATTTTCAGTGCAAGTCTATGCTGCCCAAATTTCTCCCCCTCTCTTCTTTCTCTCTCCCATTCTCTTCATTGTAATCTTGCTGCAAGTATTTGCAACAACATTTTGTGGATAATAAAGGAAGCTTTGGAAGACCTCTTGTGTGCATTTGGAGTATTCTTGGTGTTGTTACATGGTGTTCTCTTTGAGGTGATATTGTTGCATTCTATTTTTCTATTTCTTGCTTACATTGTTCTAACTTGGAGACCCAAGCAAAGTATTTTGCTTGGGAAGGATTGGTAGTAGTATTGTTATTAGTTTTGTGGGTTGTTTCTATAGAGGTTTGGAAAGTATTTTGCAAGTTTCTTTAGATGCACTTGTTGATTTTTCAATAAGCAAGGTCTAAGCATGAAGTTCATTCCATTTTAGCATATTACTTAAACCATGAATAATTTTGTTGTAGCAACCAAGATCACAAGAAGAAACACCATGCAAAAGTACACAAGAAGTATCCTGGGAAACCCTTCTCAACAAGGGAAGAAAACCCAGCCAATCCTTTGCTATATTCTTCAAGAGAAAGACCTCCACCACCAAGAAAAACTAGCACACAAAAGGGTGCTCACAAACCCTAGAAGACTAGCGCCCAAGAGAGGTGCGCACTTTTCCCAAGAAGATGTACTTGCGAAATTTCCAAACTCACACAAAAAATATGATTCCTCGATGGGGAATTTACCTTTACTTATATTAGATTTGACCTGTCAATAGAAGTGTCTATTGGCACAACAGAGCCGACCTCTCTAACTCACAATATAATTAATAATAACTAGATTAATTATCTTTTATATTAATTATCTATTACATTAAAGTGGGGCCGACCTGTACCCTTTACATTACAATTAGGGTTACCGGTAGGTCTGACTCTTGAACAATATAGCAAGGGATCTCATACACCCACTAGTGCTCAGCCACTAGGGGCACATCCATAGGGATGTCCATATCTCTATCTCACTGCGTCTCACAGAAGAACCACACTCACTAGTGCTCAGCCACTAGGATCACGTTCACCTATGCTCATCCACAGGCACGTCCAACTCAGCAGATCTTTCCCACTGCATTACACAAGAGAATCATCTGGAGTTCATCATCTCAACTCTCTGCTCAGAGGAGGCTAATACATCGTTTTCATATATGTCTCATAACGATGCATCCAGCTCATGGTAATTCACACGTTCACCTTGTGCTCAGCCACAGGCACGTCCAACTCAACAGATCTCCTTTCTCATTGAGTTACACACAAGAATCATATGGAGTTCTTCTCAACTCTCAATAAGGAGGAGGCCATCACTACGTTCCAGATCTGTCTCAGATAGGAACCACACACCCAACTCATGGGCTTTCTCTCGGGATGACTCAATCAGTCTGTGTCCTGGAGGATGTCTCACGCAGCTGTAATCATCAACACTCCCTCTCAGCTAGGGAATTATTCTCCATCGGGCCAAGTCTTGCACGGAAGTACTCAAACTTTGTCTTGGCTGTAGTCATCAATACTCCCTCTCAACTAGAGAGGTGTTCTTCACCAGGCTAGTTTGGTGAAGATGTCTGCAATCTGCCCATGTGTAGGAAGGTACAGCACGTGTACTGCTTTCCTCTGCATCATGTCTCTGAAAAATGATATTTTATCTCAACGTGTTTCGATTCATCACGAAACACAAGGTTCTCAAAAGAGCTTCACACAGCTCTGGTTGTAATCATAGAATCCATCTCATGATCAAGTAACTATGTCAGAAGTTTATGAAGCCACACTGCTTCGCACACTCAATGATATGTACTCTGCTTCTGTGGTACTCAGGGCCACAGAACTTTGTTTTCTGCTGCATCAGGAACCCATGGCAATCTTCACGCTAAAACAACAACCGAATGTGCTCTTCCGGTCCACTGTACTCTTTGTCCAATCTGCATCGACATATCCCTGTAGGCTCAAGTCTATACTGGAGGCATATCTTAGGCCATATCCAACTATGCCTCGTATATATATTAATACATGCTTTACTGCTATCCAGTGAGTCTGTCTCGGCTGACTCATGGATTGACTAAGCACATTCACTGCATAGCATATATCAGGTCTGGTGTTAACCAAAT
>ML798026.1:86074-98279 GCA_009831015.1 Picea engelmannii | reverse complement strand
GGAAGAAGGTATTATCTCTTCCTTCTTTTCATTTTGTTTTGACTCCCTCTGAGTCAAGTGACTCTCTCTGAACTCTGAAGGATGAAATTCTTCTTTGATTGCTTGCTAGATCTTTTATGTCTTCTTGACCAGCATAATAATCAATCAATAAGGTTTGGACTCCCGTACGAGGGATAATGGTCCAAGTCATGAGGGCTCCCACACTGGAGATAATACCCTTCACTCATTAAGAATGCAATCAACTATAAATTTAATGATCAAACAATTTACCTGGGTTTGTAGTAATGTTTAGTTCTGTGTTTGGTTTAGAGGAAGTACTTCTCCTCTCTCTTATCTTCATTCTTTTGAGGTGGGTCTGGATCAATGTCAGTGATGGAAGCATATTGTCTTCCTTTCTTCCCGGTTGGACAATTTCTTGCATAGTGCCCATATTTGTCACATCTAAAGCACTAAATCTCTAAAACATCTCTTCTTTGATTATGACCTGAGGTTGATGGAGACTTCTCATCTCTGAATGTTTGCCTGAAGTTTCTTTTGAATCTTCCTCCTTTCTTTGTATGAAGTGCAAGAGCATGATTTTCATCAGGGGAGTCTTCCACTCCTCTATTTCTAAATCTAAGTTCTTCTTGAGTACAGTCTATCCACACACGATCAAAGGTTGGTAACTTTTCTCTTCCACTGATGCTTTGAAGAAAAGGCTCCCAATGTTTTGGAAGATTGTTGAGAGTAGATACGACAAGTTCTCTGTCGGACATGATTTCTCCAATGGCTCCTAGTTGTTTTTTAATCTTTGATATCTTCATAAAGAAGGTAGCAACTGTATCACCTTTCGTCATCTTGGTACTTTGAAGCTGACCCTTTAAGGTAAGAGCTCTAAGGGTGTTGTCACTTTCAAACATATCTTTTAATGCTTCATACATTTCATAAGTTGTCTTCAGGTTGGCAATACGAGGTAAGAGATGATCTCTTACTGAGTAGATTATTTTTCTTGCCTTGACATCTTCTTCCCTTCTTATTTTCTTCTCTTCATCGGTAGTTGTATCTGGTGAAGTTTTTGTTACAACATCCAAAAGGTCATATTCTTCAAGGGTGACCTGAAGCCTTGACTTCCAGGAGCTGAAGTTGCTTGTTCCATCAAGCCTATCTTCTACTAAAGTTTTGTTCTTCATTTTTTCGGATTTCTTCTCAAACTCTCGTCAACTGGACTTAGAAAACCTAATGATTAGGTTGGACTAGTAACCTTAGGTTTTGTTGGGCTTATAACTGCCAACAATTAACTTTGAGAGTGTCACAAGAATGCTTTTTGAGTTGAAAAGTTTCTTCAAGAAGTTACAGAAACCCTAAGATCAAGATTCTGCAAAAAGTTTCAGCACCCTAGAAACCCTAGGGCCAAAAACTCAAAATCCTCGAAAGTTCACTTTGAAGATCTTTGGAGGTGTGTTAAGGAAGTCCGTACAACTTTCTCCAAGTGTTAGCCCTAACGTCCACGTGTGAGGTGTTGAAAAGGCCAATCAAGTGAGGGTCATACGGATTTTTGCAGAAACCCTAGAGGCCGTACAGAATTGCAGGAGGACGACTTAGATTTTAATTGCTTGTGCAGGGATTCTTCAAGACCTATGCTCTGATACCATGTTGACTTTTCAATAAGCAAGGTTTAAGCATGAAGTTCATTCTGTTTTAGCATATTACTTAAACCATGAACAATTTTGTTGTAGCAACCAAGATCACATGAAGAAAAACCATGCAAAAGTACACAAGAAGTATCCTGGGAAACCCTTCTCAACAAGGGAAGAAAACTCAGCCAATCCTTTGCTATATTCTTCAAGAGAAAGACCTCCACCACCAAGAAAACCTAGCACACAAAAGGGTGCTCACAAACCCTAGAAGACTAGCACCCAAGAGAGGTGCGCACTTTTCCCAAGAATATGTACTTGCGAAATTTCCAAAATCACACAAAAGATATGATTCCTCAATGGGGAATTTACCTTTACTTATATTAGACTTGACCTGTCAACAGAAGTGTCTATTGGCACAACAGGGCCGACCTCTCTAACTCACAATATAATTAATAATAACCAGATTAATTATCTTTTACATTAATTATCTATTACATTAAGGTGGAGCCAACCTGTACCCTTTACATTACAATTAGGGATACATGTAGATCTGACTCTTGAACAATATAGCAAGGGATCTCATACACCCACTAGTGCTCAACCACTAGGGGCACATCCATAGGGATGTCCATATCTCTATCTCACTACGTCTCACAGGAGAACCACACTCACTAGTGCTCAACCACTAGGATCACGTTCACTTGTGCTCATCCACAGGCACGTCCAACTTAGCAGATCTTCTTTCGCACTGCATTACACAGGAGAGTCATCTRGAGTTCATCATCTCAACTCTCTGCTCAGAGGAGGATAATACATTGTTTTCATCTTTGTCTCATAACGATGCACCCAACTCACGGGAATTCACACGTTCACCTTGTGCTCAACCACAGGCACGTCCAACTCAGCAAATCTCCTTTCTCACTGCGTTACACACGAGAATCATTTGGAGTTCTTCTCAACTCTCAGTAAGGAGGAGGCCATCACTAAGCTCCAACTTTGTCTCAGATAGGAACCACACACCCAACTCATGGGCTCTCAATCAGAACGACTCAATCAGTCTGTGTCCTGGAGGATGTCTCACGCAGCTGTAATCATCAACAGCACTCACCTCCTTGTTTTATTGTGTAGCAAGATTTTACTTATTTGCAGGTCACCAAAGACTTGGAGTGGATTTTAGATCTGAAAATTCGCTTGTCCAACCATCCAAGGCTTCCATTATTTTTCTATTATCATTTCTATCCTTTTCTCTTACTTTCAAACATTTCTTTTGTCTAAAGCTTTCATCTAAACTTCATTTTCATGTTCAGATTTTCACATTTAAATTTATGTTTTATGTACTAACAAAAATTAACAATTTCCAAGTCTTTTGTAGCATTTTCCAGCAAGCAAAGTTTGTTGTTTTGTGCAGGTTTTTGTCAGGTTAAGGGGAGGTGTTGCTCATTTTTTGCCCCAAAAGACTCAAGGAAGCATCCAAGAGTTGTAGTGCCAAACCCCTTCCCCCTTCTTACTTTCTAAAGCATTGTAAGCAGCCCAAGAGAGTCTCTTGGGCTTGCATTCTCATTTCTAATTCACAAAATCTAATATTGTAGTTTAGTTGTAGCATATTGCCCACACCTTGCATAGAGATTGACTTTGTCATCCATGCAAAATCGTGAAGGCTAGAGTAGATTTTAATTTTTTGTTTCTACTTAATATTGTTTGTCCCACTTCTCCCACAAAGAGAAGGTTGTGGCTAGTGTAGCTCATTTCTTTTAAGTTATTTTCTTTCACCTACCTTGGCACAAAATCGATAGGTTTGTCCTCCACATTGTGCCATTGTTGTGAGGTTGTTAATTCATTTTACTTTTCTAGTCATTTCATTTATTCAAGTTTTCCCACACCTTGCATTGTGTTTGGCTTTGCCAACCTTGCAATATCGTGAAGGCTAGTTTAGTTTCTTTTATTGCAAAGTAATCAAATTGGTGCTATGTATTCCCTCCCCTTGTCACTTTGTGGGTCTTGGGTAACTAAGAAAGGGTAAAAGGACTGTGTGGCTAGATTAATTAGGCACTCATTATATTATTGTTTCAACCACCAAAATAGGGTGACTTGGGAGGCTAGAAGGGGTTGTAGCCGAGGACGGTTTCGCGGCATTACGTGTCCCCCTTGTTGAGCGCCCACACATTCTAGATTTGACCTATGGAGCAAGGGAAGAACTTTGTTTGTTCTTCTTATTGAGCGCCCAACACTCCCTTTTGGTTGAAGGGATAAGGACTTGGGGTAGTCACATAGCTTAGTATTGCAACAACTCACCCTTAATCCCCCTAAGCTCAAGAGAGACCTAAAACTTGTTAAAATCAACCAACACAACTTTCGCAACATTTGCTTTCCAAGTTTTGCTATTTCATTCAAGCATTTTTCATTTCAAGCAATTTACTTTCCAAGCAACTTTACTTTTCAAGCAATTTACTTTTCCGCAAATTCTTTCATTGTGGATATTTACATTTACTAAAGCATTTTTATTCTTGGTTATAAGTATTCTTTATTCATTTGGAAATAATTGTCTAAAGTTAAAGGTCATTTCATTGTTTAATTCATTGTGTAGATATTCCATGCTTTATTTCAAGTTATAGAAATATCTTTAATGTGCATATCTCAATAAGTGAATCTTGGTTATATTTAGGCACTGGTCTATTTGTTGTATTGTAAAAGAAAAGGTTTGTCTGTCATTAGAAGAATTGCATTTTTCATCGTTTGCTTATCACTGGGTTGGGTCTCCCGAATTGATAACTTAATTAACTCCTAGATCATTAATCAAACTTCACATAGTTTAATAGAGTCTACCCCCCTTGGCCCCCCTAGGAGTGAGCCTAGACGGAAGAGGTCTAGATCGAGGTAACAGTGGGTCTAGACTTAGGCTTGTGCCTCCAAGGACACACCAAGTGGGTTGGAGACTTCTCCACGCTTGTAGGTGTGTATAAGGACGGCAATAGTCAGTAGGTAAATGAAACAACTGCTGAATTTTTATAATGCAAATCGAATTCATTTGAATGTTGCACAGTCACCCTATTACAAGAAAAAGGTAAAAGCATTCACAGAAATTCCACAAGGCTCCAAGCTACCTTGTCATAATAAACTAAGCCTTGATCTTTAGGGCATAGAGTTGAGTAGAACAAAAAAATGTGAGCATAAACAGACTTGGGGTTAAGTGTGGTGGTTCAATCATAATGGACAGTTGAACAAATAGGAGACATCATGCCCTTTTACACATAACCAGGAGCTCTCTTAAAGCTCCTTGAAGGCAATAGATTGCTTGGAAAAGTATAAAAGACACAAGTTTCTGATATGAGATTCTTAGAGATGTTGCTGAGGGGGTCAAAGATTCAAATATAAATCGAGGGAGTTATAAATGCAGTATTTGTTTGTCTTTTTGCAAGCTTGAGGATGCAGAACCATTTTCAATATTTGTTTTCAACCTTGTGTGTAGTGAATGTTTTGAATAATTCATTGAAAGATATGGGAAGATTGATTGGGTTGCTAGGGCTACAGAAATATATATTTGCAATCACCATACATCTCCTGCCATATACAAGTCCCATACATGATTGGAGTAGCTAAAATCAATAGAGATGAGATGTGTTTCTTATTATCTTTTGAGGATGCATGATTCAATGCAAAGAAGATAGGGAAAAGAGTGTATTGGGAGTGTTTGAGTGGATCTAAGATGAAGGTTAGAGAAAGAGTTTGTGCCTGACATGAACCAAAATAAGTAATGACCTCAAAACAACTTGCAGTTTAGACACTAATTCCCTAAATTTAGAAGAGTTCTACAAAACAATGTCAAGTATGATAGAGGCAATTAAAAAGGCAACAGAAGGGCCTTGTGGAGAGTCAAACACCAGAGATTTGGAAATTGGTGATTCAACTATTGTCTAAGTTGCCAGCTCCACTATTATTATTATGGAATTGCTCGAATTGCTTATTCCTCTTTGTTAAGTTAATATTGGAAATTCGAGCATGTATTCCATTATTAACTTAACAAAGAGGAATAAGCTACTTGCAGAGAGAAAATATTTTAGTCTACATAAATAGCAGCATACAACTACTAAAATGGAAAAAACCAACTTATCTGCAGGGTCCAACAGTTCGCTGGGATGCCAATGTAGAGGCTGCATGACAGCTTGTTGATAATAAGGAGGTTGCCAACAAAAATGGATTTTTTTATATTGTTCACTTGCCGAGAAGGAAATGCACGTCTCTTCCACTACATGATGACGATGATTTTGATCTTGATCTTGATCCACTTTCTTTCAGTATTTAAAACTTCAAATATTGTCCTTCTAGATTTATGATGTTCCCATTGGGCATTTTGACAGTTTGTTATCCTTGAATCATACCATCGATCATGAATATTGATATCAAATTCCAAAATTTTTAATTGGCAACGAAAAAACTTTTCATATATGCATTTAGATTCAAGTTATAAATATGTTCTGAATCTTTATGTCTGGATGAAATTATGAATTTGAAACCTTCATATTTTTTATGTAAAGTCTAAACGATGATAGAGAGATTTTAATTTAAAGTTTCTTCCCTATCCAGAAACATACAATGGTTCGAGAGATTTCCATATGCTCAACAAGGGCTGTTAAGAAATAAGAATGCAAAATGTAGTTAAAAACGCTAGAAGATGAGAAGCAAATAAAGAACAAACATATGGCCAAGATTTTATTTATTGATATTGAATAATCATGAGAAGTCAACAAAGATATGCCAACTTGACATGAAATAAAGAAAAATCACAATGATTTTTTTTAATAGATAATTTAACATTGACAAATATCTCACCTGTGCCAACCTGAAGGGATTTTGGTACCCTTGAAAATGAAGCGGAGCTTTTGGAATGACTCCACAATGTTGCAGGCTTAAGAATGTAGTACTACACGTTAAGGAAACTACCAAATTGAATAAGTAACCATAATCATGCCGAAGATTTTGAAGCAACAAGGCTCATAAACTTCTTGAACATCTTTGAGAAATTTTCTGCAAAAAATCAGATTTTAGTGATGAATCAGTGATAAAGCAACCAAGCACTGCAACTGTTGCCGTGCTACTGCCAATCTTTTCAATGCCCCTAGAAAGCATGCAGATGTGGTTTGCTTCTAGAACCACAATAACATTAGCTGCATTGCAACAAGCAGAAATAGTTTCAGCTATCTGCCTTGTTAACCTTTCTTGGACTTGAAGCCTGTGGCTGAAAAACTGAACGATATGATAAATGTTTGACCTATCAGCCTGTTTTTTCTCTTTAATCGAGAAGTAGCCTATATGTGCCACACCAGAAAATGGCAACAGATGATGCTCACATTGCGAACAAAATGGCACACTAACTTCCAAAATAATCTCACTCCCAGCATCTATTGGAGACACTTTTGCATCAGTTTTTCCAGAACATCCATTACTTTCTAATTCCACCCTGGTCCATTCAAAATCCCTTGATTGAATTGCTGGCTTTACTTGATGGAAGTTTGAGAGCCACCAAACAAAGCGAAATGGTGTCCAATGGAGTTCATCTCTCCAAGGGTCTTCACCAATCCCAGAAATAATTGACTGCACTGCAGTGATCATCAAGGAATAGCTGGCTCCAAGCTTTGCCTGCAAACTTGAGTTGGCAATATTCTTGCTAAAAGAGCTTGGTCCATTTCCATTACAGTTCGACATATATCGAGAGAAAGTCCTGCCATTAATATTTGGTGAAACACGGTCACTGACAGCTGGAAAGGGGCACCAAATGCCTTCATCCACACGAGATGTATTTGAGTTAGGTCTCACAACTTTGACTCCTCCAAGATGTAAAAGTTCAATAAATTCATTCCACGTGTCACAGCTTTCATTTTCAAAGAGGCCGGATCCTGCATAAACTGATGAAGATATCCAACCTTGCATCTCTTCAATGTTAAATTTTAGTTCATCAGCATTCTCTTCAATTCCTGGAAACTGAATATGCGAACACTCCAGAATTAATGCTACACCCAAAGGTCTAATGCTCTCATTTAATGCCTTACATATTTCATCCACTAACCTTTGAGGGGATTGTAGCCTCTTAGCAAATACTTCTGCAGCCCTTGAAAGCTTGCTCAATCCAACAACTCGTTGATCAGATGAAACATAAGCAACATGTAAACGCACCTTGAAAGGCAATAAACAAGCCTCACAATATGAAAATAGGTCAATGTTCCGTATTACCACTAAACCACCAGATCCTCCACCACAACCAGCACCATTTTCTATACCAGCTTCTGGAAATAGTGCACCTCCAATAATATCCTTCATATTTTGCCGATAACCTGGCAATACATTTGTTCACATAAAAAAGGTCAATATAGCAATCTCACAACATGAATCCCTTCCAATTTTACCGATATTAAAAAACCATGAACTGTTTGACTTCTCTTAAATTATTTCAATGAAATGTCTTCACATTTTATTTCCTTTTGAGGTTATGGTTGTTTTGGCTGACTTCTGCTGAAAGAAAAATGTATTTATTTTTACAACATAAGCACATCCTCCCCCTCCACCCACCCAAAAGAAAAAAGAGACTTAAGAAAACAAACGTTGAGAAATTCTCTGATAACCAGAGAATAAACTTAGGTCCAAATATTGCACAGAACAAAAGATGAAAATCAGAGGATGCTATTAAGTGTATAAGTTGGCTTTGGAGAATATCTGTTAACAAATAATAATCAACGTTTCCATCCATCAAAAACATAAAAAGTCTGTCAGTTTAACTGATGGTTGTAAGTCAACTTCTGTTTCAGTCCATTTTGTTGCTTTTCATTATCTAACTTTCGCAGCAGCACACTACAGACTTCATTGCAATGCCTCTTTTAAAATATGTTTATAATGATTTATAATTTTGTTAAGAAATGGTCAATAGCAATCACTGTTACCAAAATCTTTTTGAGGACCTGTGGCAAAATGAAATTTAGACCAAGGAAAATGAAGCATCTGATGAGACATAAGAGATGATAGGCACATATGCAAGAATGAAAGTTCAGTAGAAGAATCAATTTCTATTAAAGCATCTATTAGAACACAGAGGGCTTACATAGCTCAGGGTCTAATCATTAGCCTAAGTTGAATTGGATTGAGGAGATGTTAAAGCATGAAGAAGTTCACAATCAGCAGAACGATATTCTCTTAGCTTGTGCTGAATTTTATAATGACTTCTTCATGTCCAACAGTTACAGACAGGTATTAGAGTGGTTCGTGTTAAGGTATATTTTCAGGAAAAGAATTTTTAGATAAGAATATCTCTCTTGTAGAAGTTAAATCAGCAATTTTACATTTTAAAAAGCGGAGGTTTCCTGGGGGGATATGGAATTTTACCATAACCATATAGATCACGGCACTTTAAAACCTGCAGTGAAAGGAGCCATGCACTAAACTAATTCTTAAAGCAGAGGACAACCAGCTTATTAAGAATTGGAGACAGGTTACTTTCCTAAATGTCTCTCTTAAGATTTCAACTTTCAGCTAAGACATTAGCTTTCAAACCAAAGCAGACTCTGTCTGTCTTGATTAATCCAGCTCAAACAGGGTTTGTGGATTATTTTGGAAAACAAAATTTCACAATGGTAGGCCTTGTATTCTGTTCACATGGAAATTCCTGTCCTGCAAAAGTAGCTGCTGTTCAGATAACTATAGAAAACAAGCCACTGTAACCTTGCTTGAGTCCTCTCAATTTGAAGTTTAGTGCTTGCTAACTTCAGAGGGTATCCCTAAGTGATCTAACAGGTCAACTGTGAATCAATCAACAATTAGTTATACCTTAAATTGAATAAAAGGGTGCTGTTCTGCATAAAAATCTGCAAACAAATTTAGCAGACAGTAACCAGAAATTGACTAATATGCTTAAAATGCACAGAAAACAATGCAGGAAATGACCCCCAAGTCTGGGCATGCAACCCAACGCAAACCTATGCTGAAAACACTAATTAATGTGCAAAAATCATAACTTACAGCTGTAAGAGCTGTTTTGAATGTTGGAAATCACTAAATTCATGCTATTTTTGTATTTTTATTTTTTTTATGCATGCAAATCGAGGAGGAAGTGAAGTTCCTTTCTCTTTCTGCAATAAAAGTAAAAAAGCAGCAAGTTAAGGTTGTAAAAAAGCAGCAAGTTAAGGTTGCTGTTTTTTAGCTAAGGACAGTGAAATAAAATTGACTAATTTATATGCCCTGTATTCCCTATATGCACGAAAACCAAGAAAATTGAATAAATTTGTTTTTCTGAATGATTAAAATAACCTAGTAAATTAACCAGAGCCTTATATGGTGTCCATTGTGAATGAACGAAAAGCAAGCAGGGTAAAAGAAACTATTTAATTCCTACTGCTTAGTTTCCAATCAAGCACACAATAAGAGCAACAGTCTAAGAACTAGCATACCCCCTAAACAGGCGAATGGGAATGCCAAAGTAAATCAAGGAAGGATTTCATATTAATGTTCTTAATAAGAACTATAAAGATATTACAATTAAAATTATTTTATTTGATAATTGGTCCACTATCTTGATGATGACCTACCATCACTCTCAAATTGGTGATAAACCTGTACATTTTGAAAAGAGAGGGAGTAAATCCTCGCAGGCTCAAGGACACGAAACATATATAATTTTTTTAGAAATTATAATTGTTATGGATATATGAAGAAAAAAAACTAAGAGCAAGCAAATGTGTAATGGTGGTGAGAAAAGATAGTGCCCTTGTAGTTCAATAAACAATGTGTTAAATTTGATCATAAGATCTGGTCATCCAGCCGTTGGACCACCTGGAAATACTGGTAGATTTACTGGCTTGTAAAGCACAAGTGTTTTTTCATCGTTGGGAACTGCTAGCTTTGATTGTGTAGCCATTACCAAAGATTCAGTTAAATGTGGTAATTCTAGTATTTCCATTGGAAAATCTCCCTACATCTCTACACATTGGTGATCCCCATAGAAGATTGGCAACCCTGGATCCTATTTTATAATACATATCCCATGTCAAAGGGATCTGTCAACCGCATGACATTAATATTTCCATTTTAACATCATAATTAGAAATATAGTGACTTGGAATTCAATTGCAATGCTTGTAAAAATTTCAACAAATTAAAAAAAAATCAATGTCAATCAAATCTACTCCAAAATGAGCAAGTTCTTTACATTTCTGCAATTGCCCACAACGCAAGGCAATCTCAATGCTCTACCCCTTGCTTCACACACACACACACAGATATATATATATATATGAATGACAGCCTCCGAGAACAAACTTAGTCCGCAGGGCCTATACTCCATGTGCATTTTAATTTTAAATTTAAACAAGATTTAAATATAGAACTTTAATTGCATCCCAATTTTCTCTAAAAAAAAAGTATTTTCTTCAACTCTCAGTGTCCTTGGTTCATGTTCTAGGGAACACCTTTCATGCTTTCTTGTGGATTGGGATTTGGAATGAATACATGAAAATGGAATGAAGACATGAAAATGATCATAGGTATGGTGAATGCAGTGACTGTCAGATGTTTACATGCATCAGTGAGAGCAATATAACCATGTGATTGCAGCCTAGAGATTCTTATCCGTCACTAATGAAACATATGGGATCAAAGTTATGGAGTGTGGACTAGCATTGCAGACTAATTCTGACTTACCATCTCAATTGCTTTCAAAAATCTATGTCAAAAATTTACATTTTTCTAACCACAATGGTTGCAACTAACTTGCATTTTGTTTAAAGAGGATAAACTTGACAACCGGACCTATCTTAATCTACTCTAGGATAACCTAAAGTGTGAAACAAAGAAATATGCTCAGATGATGCTAAATAGATATCACCATTAGAAACATACAATAACTTCTATCAAGCTGGGTCATTGAGTCTCATTTTCCATGACTTTTTTTATTACATAGGCATCCTGCGACAGAAATTATACTATATCACTCAAGTCCCAAAAAATAAGAAATAGTCAGAAATACATTTCAACCAATGGTCTAAAGACTAAATATAATAAACCAAACTGAATTATTTGTGACCAAGGCACTATAAATCTCCAAGACCCATTCAATCAGTCGTCATTCTTTTGACAGCGAAACAGCTGCAACTGAAATGGGTAGGAAAGTATAACCTAAAACCCTGTGTGAAGTACCAATACCGTGTATGGTTTCTGTAATAATCTTCACTAGCAGAAAAGAAATTGAATTTTAAAAAATTCTATGGCACAAAGATCCATAAGCCATATGTCCAGCGATCCAATAAACATGTTGAAATCAGCACAATGCTCTTGGGTTTTAAAAACCATTTTCCATACCTATCTCTTCCTACCACCTGTTTTGGAAATCATCTTCAAGATTTATGAACAGTATTCAAACCACCATTTTGATAAGGCAAGGGTCAAATTAAGCCACAAAGGCGAAAGGCCTCTGGTTGTTGCAGTCCAGGTTTGATTCATAGCTCACGTCGAGAAGATGTGGTCCTGCTGCCTTGAGTCGTTACCTTTACCACACTCCAGTCCGCCATTGATGATGTTGGTCACACTCCATATCCCACCACTCTCCCTACGGC
>ML798026.1:35601-45682 GCA_009831015.1 Picea engelmannii | reverse complement strand
GAGAATGGCTCTCGCTGCTGCATGTAAATTTAACAGCATGTAATCTAAATCTCAAGTGAGTGTGAGAAGTAATCTCAACCGTAGATCACTTTTGAGATCAGAAACAGATTTTAACTCGCGATTATAAAAGCAAGGCTAGGGTGAAGGAGAAAGACACTTGACAGGAGTTGTGTTGAGAGAGTCGACACACAAAGTATTGGATCACGAAGGACTGTGGTTCAAGATCTTGGATAGGTGAAGAAGGACTTTCATCGAGAGATCATACAAGTCAAGGAGAAGAGAGAACAAATGCATACGCAGGTGGGTTTCAGTCGAAGGAAGCCATAGGAGAGTGTTGGATCGTACCGAGCTTTCCGTACAGGTTTTCCGTACACATCCGCGGGTCACATTGGAGACAATCGCGGATATCCGCGGGTCACAGAAGGGAAAGTCACGAATACAGCAAGTCAAACCTTTCCAAGATAGTCTACAGTTGTATTTCTCTCAGTGGGCCATTATCCCTGTGACGGGAACCCTGATTTTAGCATAATAAAATAATTCTCAACACTCGTTTTCCCTCCGGAGTTTTTTCTAGGGGTATTTACCCAAAAATTATGATGTTTATGTGTGTTTGATTTGGTTTCCTAGTTTATGCTTCCGCTGCAAGATATTGAGTTGAATATTTCAGTAGTGTATTATTGTTTTGAGAGTTGCTAATCTAATTGCAATAAGGAAATCACTAGATAACAAGGTATCTAGGTGCTGGAGTAAAAATTTCAACAGTTGGCAGCCTCTTGTACTTGACTCACAGTCGTCCCAATATCTCCTATACAGTTGGGTTGGTTTCTCGGTTCATGTAGGAATCACATGAGCTCCATTGGAAAGCCATAAAGAGAATTATTCGCTACATTAGAAGGACACACACATATGGCATTAAGTATTCTTCCCATGGTAATTCAAATTTAGTGGGTTATACTGACTCCGATTGGGTTGGTGATCCCAATGACCGTAAGTCCACCTATAGCTATGTCTTCCATCCTGGCTCTGATCCCATTGTTTGGTCCAGCAAAAAGCAAGCTGTCGTCGCCCTTTCTTCTACAGAAGCAAAGCATTGAGGTGTTGTTAATGCTGCCACCGAGTCTATTTGGATATGACAGATTTTGTCCAAGTGTAGTTTTCAGCAGGTGCAGCCAACTCTAATTTGGTGCAATAGTCAGAGTGCAATCCATATTTCCAGGGAGCCAATATAACATCAATGCCCCAAACATATAGAAGTCCACATGCATTACATCTAACAGTTGATTCATGGACTATTGATTTGCAGTATTGTCGCACTGAGTTGCAGGTTGCTGACATCTTCACTAAACCCTTGATACAGACTCAATATGTTCAGCTTCGTACCATGCTTGGGGTGAAGGAAGTTGTCCTTGCAGGGGTAGTCTCAGTCCTTCTTTTTTTTTGTCTACTGTTATGAGCATTTTGTACATGGGTACCTATCATGCCCTTGAAATAAAGACCCATTTTTTAGATTTAGCCTCCCTTTTTATACTTCCCTAAGTTTCACTGAAGGGGGTGTCAGTCTACATACACAGTTGTAAGTTAACTTGGTAAATCATTAAATGCTCAGCTGGTATACCTGCCAACTACCCTTCTTAAATGCTGGACGACTCCTAGTTTGCTATAAATAGAGGGCCTCCCCTTGTATTTCTCAACAGCAGATCTAATAGATGCAACAATGCTCTTGTTCCTTCTATTGCCTTTAAGTCTCTGTTAAGTTTCTGTTGTTCTGTTGTCTATATGGAGTTCAAGCACGTTATGATCCTGCGGTCTGTCATTTGATTTCACAATCCAATCATATTTTCAAATCTGAGAGAAAAAATTAAATGCGTAGGTCAAGGTCATTGAAAACTTACATATATATCCGATCATTGTTTTTCAAATCCAAGCCAAAAATTTAAAACTTACACTTCATACATGCCTATTCAATTTTTTTGCCCGGAATTAAAAACTTATTAGCTACTTACACTGCATATGCATATTATCCAATCATTTTTTCAAATCCAAGCAAAAAATATAAAATGTACACTGTATACTTATATAAGTTTTTATACATATGTATGCAACGTAAGGCTTTATATATACGTATACAGTGTGAGTCTATGCATACATATATATCCAATCATTTTTGTCAAATCTGAGAAAGAAAAACAAATGGGTAGTTCAAGGTTCAAATCCCACCTCTGGTTCCCTCCATAAATGCCCTCGCCACCCGCAGAGGGGTTTTCTTCAACCCCTCCCTGTTAACATCCTCATCGAGCCCCTCCAATAAAACCTTTACCGCATCCACAATGACCTCCAAATTACGACAATCCCCATAGCCGCCGTTCTCCTCGGATTCGTCCAAGCAATTAGCAGAGTAAATATCGGAATTGCCGCCCTCGAATCCCTTCAAAGCACCCATTGAAGGGAACAGTTTCATTATACTCGATTTTCAGAGTCGCCCTCCGAAGGCTCGAGGGCTTTGACAGATTTTACTTATACAGGCTACTTTATGTTATACAGAAAGTTTTCTGAGGCGAATTGCTCGCCCCAAGGAAATCCGGGCACGGACAACGAGCTTATAGGTCTCGATCACGTGGGTGTGTTCTAAACCGTGGGAGGAGATCTTGGTGTGGAATATGCGGTGGATCCGAGGGCTAGATAAGTAGTGCTTTGTAAGATCTACGAGTTGATCGCGACGTGGTGATATTCGAATCAAGGACTGGACTCAGCACAACAACTAATATGTTAAGTTTGTTTGCTTTTTGGTGGCTCACCTACACACTTACTACTCCAGGACTGCTCCTCACTGGAGATTTGCTGTTGGTTTACATACCTTCAGCTCACTGTGTTGAGTGAGATGTTGCTGGAAGCATTGGGACTAGCTAGGTTTGATGTGTGGAGGCTTTGTCACAAAAATACACAGTCCAGATCAAAGGTAAATAAAAGGAGTTTGGGTTGGTGGAGCTGCAAACCAGGGAGATACTCTTCTCCATAAGCATCTTATTATTTTTTTTAATAGCAATATTTTTTACTCGATTGGATTGATGTATGTTTTCCAATTTATCATTTTATTTTGTTTATATGTATGAAATCGAATGTAAAAAAAATTATTAAAATCAAATTTATATTATTATTTTTTCATAATTTCCCCCTTTCTCAAAAAAAAAAATGCAAATTGTTAATATGCTTTGAAATTTATATTTTTAAATATATGTAAAAGTTTACATATAAATTTATTATTATTAATATATTTTGAAATTTATATCTTAAGTTGATGTAAAAGTTGAAATAATTTAAACTTAATATTTTTAAATATATGTAAAAGTTTACATATAAATTTATTATTATTAATATATTTTGAAATTTATATTTAAGTTTATGTAAAAGTTGAAATAATTTAAACTTTAATCTTTTATATATATATATATTATTAAAATATTTTAAAATTTATATCTTTAAGTTTATGTATTTATTATTATTAAGTTATTTTAAAATTTATATCTTTAAGTTTATGAAGTATAGATTTAATGATGATATTAAAAATATGTATCATTTAACTTACAAAATATTTATCATTTTACAAACTTATTATTTATTAATTTATAGTTATTTATTATCTTTTTTTTTTAATATATTTGGGAAATATCTATATTAAAAGAGTTGGGAAATATTTATATGAAAAAAGAGTTGAAATAGTGGCATATATTCTTCTTTGAAAGGATTACATGTAAAAATGTACTATGTGCAACCATAAGCAAAATGGAAGCATTGGGCATGCTAGAAAACAAAAAAAAACTTCCTATATCTTAGTGATGTATATTGAGTTCCAAGTTCTTATAATCTTTTTTAAGAGGTTTTTTTACTAGGCTTTGTTGGCTACCTAGTTGTTTGATTGTCTCCTCTGAAGTGTCCAATTGGGTCCTTTGTTGTAGTAATATGCCCATTATAATATCAACCTTATGATTTGTGTTGCATTCCTTTTTACCCCAAGCTTCACATTGAGAATAAAAGGTCAAGGTGGGGTCTATGAAGACTCATTTGCATTGCTAGAGGATGAAGTGACTATCAAGAAGCTCTTGGAAAGCCATGTGTTGCCACCCCACTGCAAAAGGAGTAAACGCATAAGTCGAATTAGGGGACAGAGTGACTATCAAGAAGCTCCCAGAAAGCCATGTGTTGCCACCCCAATCCGAAAGGAGTAAACACATAAGCCAAATTAGGGGATGAAGTGACTATCAAGAAGCTYCCGGAAAGCCATGTGTTGCCACCCCAATCCAAAAGGAGTAAACAAATAAGCCAAATTAGGATGACTCCAGTACAACTAGCCACTTTGCCAAATTCAGAATGTCGAGACCTATGCACTTGTGTCTTTTCTGATATAACTATCCACAAACAAGTGCCACTTTATCAAGCTTAAATCTTTGGGTCTAGTCTAAAAAAACTGAGTTGTGAGAGAAGAAACTAGACTACAGAGACCTGGGGATTGGAAGGGATTCCAAATTTTCCACAAGAAGCCCAATTGGGACAGTGGTGCTACTAGACAAATGGACAAGAAAGCTACAAGGCCTAGACTATTCACACATAAACCATAGAATTTGCCCAACGGGAGGTTGGTTATGAAAACATGGACTTGCTTTCAATAGTGAAAAGAAGAGAGAATAGAAAGCAACCAGAGAAGAGGGTCATTCCATAGCGATTATGTGCTCGAAATAACGAGGGGAGGGGGGGGGTTCCTCAACCCAACGACCAAGAATTAGGAGCATCACCATCACACAAAGATGATTCAACCAGGAGCAAGCTTGATTGCCAAAATAATCCATTATCCCACCACGGAGCCGCAAAACTAGAGTAGGGTATTCATTAGCCAGGGTGGTGAATGAAGGTTGCATGCTTCGAGGGGGTGGGAATCGTATCCTACTTATACTTGGTGCATGCGCTCTACAGTCCTGCCCTCGTGTCATTTGTCCAAATGATTGCTTAAGGGATGGGGCATTCATATCTATATTGATCAGTATAAAGAACCCCATCCCCCTCCCCCCATTTTCTTAGTGCCCGTGTTAGCTTTGTTATCAGCTAGCCCATTATTCTCATGGAGAATGTGAAACCAAACAAATGTCTCATATTTTGTATTGATATGTCGGATTTAGGATAAAATGGAGGTTAAGTGAGCCACCAAGGAAGTGGATTTTGAAACCATATGCTTGATAATAAGATTGGAGCAACCCAAAACTGCGAGTTTGGAGATTTGTTGCATGGTGGTGAGCTTAATCCCTTGATATAGACCATATGTTTATGCTTTATTATTTATCATTTCCCCGGGACTCGATTCAAAAGTGAAAACTATTGTCCCCCTAAGGCTAAAAAGAACCCCTCATGAACGTGCCACCCCATATCACTTATTATCAACTTATAGGTACAATTTTCAAATAAAAAATTGCATATCACTCATTCCTTTGTCATATTTCTAAATTTTCTTAATAAATTTAATTAAAATATATATATTAATAAATAATAACCATTTATTAATATAACTATTTTCGGATCATCCAAAACCTTAACATTTAAAATTACAATTGTAGACTATAAACGATTCTAGGAATAACTCTTACTACATAAACCTAAAACCAATAACTATTTAATTTTTCCTTTAAAATAATGTGTAGTATTTTTATTTAAATGTGTGTGTTAAGTGGATAATAGTTAAGTGATTAAATCAAAATAGTAGCATTGCATTACATCCACACATGTGCATGTTCATAACCTTTGAAGACATTTTGTCGCATTAATATGTAATATGGTCAACAAAAGCAACTATCATATCAAAGATTATGTGGAGGTCCACGCAACCTTCATAGTATATAGATATAGCATGTTTCAATGGTTAAGCCTTATGTATCAATTCTAATTAAATTTGGAAAAATAATAATTAATTTATATTTATTATAATATATATTATAATTAATTTATATTTTAATTTTAATTTATTTTATCATAATTAATTTATATTTTAATTTTAGTATATTTGATGTTATTTTTTTAATATTTAATAAAAATAATAATTATTATAAAATTAAAAATATATGGTGTGGTTTTTGAGTCTTAATTGGTTATCGTGATTTGACTAGTAAAGAGTTATACATATTTTATTCTTCTTTGAATTTAAATCTGTGATCTTTTAAGAGAAAATATATGTTCTTAACCATTAAGCCTACTAAAGCTATATATTATTTACTAAATAAAATAAAATTATATATTATTAAAATATCTAAACATTACATCATTATGATAACTTAGTTAAAACATTTTTTTTATTATTATTAAAATAAAAATGTGCAAGCAAGTATCATTTTTCAACTACAACCAAAATGAAAATAATGATCAATTTTTTTTATTGTAAACAAAACGATGGCAAATAGTTGGTTTTGGTCGTGATCCATCGAAGAACACGGACACTAATAATATGAATCTTATCCTTTTTATATGGTGCAACGCACTTGTAAATATTATCAATCATGAATCTTATCCAATTTTATATGTTCTACAAATATTCATAAATATATTTTTTTGGTCTAACGGATTGTGAAATGTGTTATTGGTTTTTTTAATGCGTCTAAAATTATGAAAAAAAATTAAATTTTAAAATCATTTAATTGCAATTATGAAATTATTTCAAATTTTAAGATCATTTAATTAATTAAATATTAATTTTGTATATATTATATTTTATTTATATTATAATATTTTTTATTTAGATTAATGTTATAATGTTATGATTAGATATCTAATTTATAAGAACAAGATAAATAACATAGATAACAAGAGAATCTCCAAAATTGTTTCAAATTTTAGTTAAAATTACTAACCTAATACAAAAAGAAGTCATCATTCACAGTGATAATATT
Source organism: Picea engelmannii (assembly GCA_009831015.1). NCBI lineage: Eukaryota > Viridiplantae > Streptophyta > Pinopsida > Pinales > Pinaceae > Picea > Picea engelmannii. The sequence goes on along the minus strand of ML798026.1, from coordinate 38,759 downwards.
ACAAATATTATCACTTCTAAATTTAAGGAGAATATGTGGTATGATAAAGAATTAGTGAATAAAAAGAAATTAAGATACTACAAGGAGGTGGTCAACCCTAATTTAGAAGATCAAAGTACCTCTCAATTTTGAAAAGTGCAAAGAAGAAAATCATCATTGCTAAAATAAGAACAAACTCTCACTAGCTAGTTGGACAATTCTCAAAACACAGTGAGATGAAAGAATTTGTCATCTACACTATGAGAGCACTATGAGAATAGAAGATGCCTTGCCTATACCCATATTATATCTCATTGTAAAAATATTTGCCACAATACAAACCTTCCTAACCACCTTAGTCATCAAAACTATGGTGATCTTGAAATGCTTCTCTCAATGTTTTTTGAGCATAGAAATACAAATTTAAAGAAATTGAAATAATTTCTTATCTTCCCAAAATATTATAAATCAATGGATCACTAGAATGGACGTTAATCATCTTCATATATATATATATATATATATATATATATATATATATATATATATATATATATTGTTTTGAGATAAATAAATAAGAGAGATAGTTACTCTTTGAATAAAGTTGGATTAAAAAAACTCATTTGAAATTTAAAAATACACAAATAATTTTTAAAAATATTAAATAAATTGTATAAATTAATAGAGTCAAAGTAATGAGCCAAACAAAATTGATTAAATGTTTGTTGGTTGAATCTACCTCTTGATACCAATTCTAATCAAGCCTTGGAAAAACATTATAGGAGTTGAAACATTTAACATACCAATTTTAATCAAGGTTGACAAAATGTTATAAGAGTTGAACTCTTGAAGTAGCTCAAACCATGACCAATAATTGTTGGTTCTCCTCTTTAATATATATATGAATGAGAGGCAAGAGTTAAGGATTTGAAGTTAAAAGTTGAGGATTCTTTGTATGGGGTGTTAAGGAGGAGGGACACACTAGCCACTTGTTGGCAACCTACAAGGACACCACGTGAGGAAGGGACTAATTGGTAACTTGTAAGAGGACGAGGCTTGAGAGAATGTAATTAATCTGAGATCAATTTTTCAAGGGCAAGACAACCAACTTATTGTTGAAGAACATTGACATTTCTCAAAGGCAATACAACCAACTTATCATTGAAGAACATTGTCAGGACTCCACCACGAACTGCATTCAAACCAATGATTATGGAGTAGAGCGCTCTGGTCCTTGACTCTTCATATTGCAAGAACATGATTTGATGATCAAAGTTTTAGCAGAAAAGGAATTGTGATTTTAGTGGGTTGAATAGGTGGTAGAGATTAAAAACAATAGACAAAGCGTTGCCCAAAATTTCGATGTGGCACTCAGCCATGAAGAGGAGGAGGAGGAGAGGTCGATTAGGAGTGGTCCTCTGAGATAATGTAATGACCAACATTCTATGAGTGTTGGGCCTTCTAAAGTAACTCAAGTGGTTCGTGATGTAGTGACTTGTGCTAAGGCTTATCATCATCATTTTTCATAAAGTGTAAAGTAGAAGTGGAAACTATGGAGAATAGGGTCTAAGTGAAACATTTTCACACTCCTTCTTAATTGATTAATTGATTGATAAAGAATTGGGGGTTTGTATTTTAGACATTAGTTTTATAACTCACAAGTAAATAATTTATAGAAGAATAGGTCATATATGTGTGTGTGAGGTACTTTTGATCTTCTAAATTAGGGTTGATCGCCTCCTGTAGTACCTTAGTTTCTTTTTATCCTCTAATTCTTTATCACACCACATATTCTCCTCAAATTTAGAAGTGATAATATTTGTAATATTATTGGTATTATGCATGGCGGATTCTTCTTGTATTCCCCAATGATTTAGCCAAGATCTGACATCTTTATGTCATTCTCGTTTGAGCCGATGGTGGTTTTGGCGAAATTTTGAAGCAATTTTGGGGAGCCTCTTCTCGTCCATATTGGTTATCTTGTTCTTGTAAGTTAGATATCTAATCATAACAATGCTCTCAATATGAGAAATACTTGCTTCTACGAGGAGGATAGGATAGGATGTATTGCTCTTAATTTTAAGATTATAAGTTATAAAATTATTTTGGATATGTTCTATCTTTCTCTAGGATTCTCTAGAGATACTACAACCCCAAACTTCACATCCATATAAGATAATTGAATGACGAGAGTGTGAAAGAGACATTTTTTCTTATCCCAAAGCCAAAGGTCCATTGATTTATAATTGTTTTCAAGACCATAATAAGCTTTCCACCCTCCATCTATCCTTTTCTCAACGCTATAGTTCCAATTAAGCTTGTGTTGAATATCGATTCCAAGATATTTGTATGAAGGTACTTCATCCAAGCTATTGTTGTCATATACAAAAGTATCGTAGGTGATCTTTCTAGATTTAATTATCATAAACTTTGTTTTGTCAGTGTTCACAGTCATGCCCATACTAGAGCATAAGTTCTTGAGGATTATAAGTTGCTTACCTAGGTTATAGGGACTCTTCATCATAAGAACAATATCATCAGTATAAAGAAGAAGGATGATGACTATCTAGGGGGATTTGGGCCAACACAACCTACATCCTCCAAACAATATTCTAACTTCTCAATATAGATGTCAAAAAGGGCAAGGCATAGGGGGAAACCTTGCTTGACTCCTATATTATAGCCAATTTCTTCCAACCAGCCCTCAGTGTTCCTAAACTTGGAAACAACATTCTCATATAGCCTTACTGCAACAACTCTTAACTCGAAAGGGACTCTAATCTCTTCTAACTTATTCCAAAGGTTAGTCATGAGCACGGTGTCAAAAGATTTTATAAAATCAATCAAACAACAAGGGAGATTAGTTTTATCACTACGACACTCCTCTGCAATGATCCTAAACGTAACAAGGTGGTCCACAGTTCAATGGTAGCCTCTAAACCCAGCCTGGCCTTTAGCTTTTTTTCCATTGATTTCTAGCCATGCACTGACCTTCTTTTCCAAAATACTTCCATATAGCTTAGTTGAAATGGGGCTTGTTATCGCACAAGTTACAGGGGATGCCCCCAAGGATGCCCATTCAAGGTCATGTAGTAGATGATGAGGTGGATAGGGGTTTGGAATTAATAGGTCAATGGGTTTTATGACATATGTTAGCACTCTGTAATTTGCCTAAGGCT
>ML798025.1:307860-323993 GCA_009831015.1 Picea engelmannii | reverse complement strand
AGAACCTTCTAAGAAGTCCTCTTACATTTATTATATCTAATTACCCATTTATTATATCTAACTACCATAGTGGGCCTTATTTAATAATATAGTGGACCTAGTCCACCTTACATTGAATGAACTCCACTATTATCACTATGGGCACTCTTGGCCCCCCCCACTACCTCTCTAGCTACCTTACAGTATACATGCTCAGGACGACTAATTCACTTCTACTCTTAGTTCTGTATGTTGATGATTTGTTGATCACCAATTGCTCGACTTCAGAGATTGTTGCAGTCAAGTGGATTCTACATGACAGGTTCTTGATTACGAACATGGTTCTGCTACAATTCTTCCTTGGACTCGAGATCATTCACGATGCATTAGGCATCAAACTATCTTAGGCCAAGTATGCTCGAGATCTCCTTGAGATATTTCACATGACATACTGAAAGTCTGATTTTCCTCCTTTCCTCTTAGGAGTCAAACTTGAGGATGGTGGGAACACTCCAGTGGTTGAAAAAAAACTGTATAGACAACTAGTGGGGAGATTTTTTTATCTCACACACTCCAGACCAGACCTCTCCTATGCAGTTGGTGTAGTTTCCATGTTCATTTAGGAGCCGCATGAGCTACATTGGATGGCTGCAAAGCATATTCATCGATACATATAGGGAACCATCACCTTTGGGATTTATTATGAAACAGACTCTACATTATATCTCACCGGTCTCACTGATTCTGACTGGGTTGGTGATATCACTAATCATATGTCCACATATGGTTACTCACTCAGTCTTGGTTTAGATCCTATCTGTTGGTCGAGCAAGAAGCCAGCTGCTATTTCTCTTTCTTTAGATGAAGAAGAGTACAGAGGGGTAGTTAAAATAACCATTTAGGCTATGTAGCTACAACATTTTCTCACTGAGTTGGGCATTCAGTTTCATCGACCGATCGTCATCTGGTGTGACAACCAGAGCACTTTGAAGTTCTGTAGAGATCTAGTTCAGAGGTAGCAGACGAAGAACATTGAGATCCATATGAACTAAATTCGAGAATTAGTACACAAGGGGATCATCGACCTACAATTATGTCCTTCAACGGAACATACGACAGACATCTTCACCAAGATCTTCACTGAGAACAAGTTCCATTCTCTGCGAAGTCATCTTGGAGTGAAGGATAGAATTGCCTAGAAACTATCAGTTCTTCTTTTTACATGCATTATACCTTGAAGGGGGGGGTTTCCCATGAGGTTTTCCCTCTTTCCTCACTTTATTTCAGTGTATCTTTTGTATTTGGGTACCTAACATGGCCTTGTTGTCGGGACCCATTCTTTATTTTCACCATAGTGATGTTCAGGGGGCATGTTGGAGTTACTTCACACACACTTAGGTTTTTTTTTTCCTAAGGTTTTTCCTATGTTTATTATTATTTATCCAGTCTCCTAAATTTTAGGGAGAATATTCCTCTAGGAGAATATTCTCTTCAATTTTCACTTCAATTTGACTAGTTGAGTGGAGTCTAGATGTTGCACTGGTTTTGTCACCATGCAACATTGGGATCATCACTGGATAATGGGCATTATCCTTGGGATCATCACAAATATAGTGCATTACCCATGATTCCCTGATCTCCTCACTTCATTCTATTTCAGTCAGTTAACTGAAGACTAGTAGACTAGTTAACTCAGCTAGGTGGAAATTCACTCTCATAACTACCTAAGAGACTAGACTAGGTGGAAATTCACTCCCACAACTTTTGGTGTGTGTCCAGATCACTCTATACCACCACTATGGAATATTTGGTTCACCTCCAGTGCACATTGGTTGAGTTATACAAAGTATATCATGAGTAAATGATTCATTATTCATTACGGTTAATGAGAATTCTTCCATTCTTTCTCTCTTGCTTCTTCTTTCTCAAATTTTATCTGCAAATGTGTGTGGTATTTTTTAGATAGATCTATTCTGTGTAGGTTCAAAACATTTACACTCTCCCACTATGAACCCAAAATAAGGCTAAAAAAATAATCATCATGTTGATGTTATCCTGGACACATGGAAGCCCCTTTATTTTCTTACACCGATGTCAATGTGGCAAGGACCTCGACAAGAGCATCGAAGAATATTATTTCTTTGATATCGTCGGAGCTTATCATTCGACGTTCAAAATATTGGGGAAGTTAAAGTGCTCCTAAAAGAGGGTATCGAAGAATATTCTATCATATCCTAGATTTACGTGCCAACATTATACTTGAGAGAAAAAATCGGCTAAGGCATGAACATCGTTATGTTGACATCACCCTGGACACGTGGAACTTTATCACTAGTCCATGATGGTGCTAATGTGACAGATAGGTAGGCCATGTGTCATCTGTTTTCTAGATAGTGACCTATGTATGTGGCGGGTTCCACATGTCCACATGGTAGTCGTTGGTTGGCTCTGATCGTGCTCTACTGGAAGGATGACCTGACACATGACCGGGAGGATTTGATACCTAGGAGCATATTTGGACCATTGATCGATCCCACTTGAATGAGGTCTAAATGGATTTGTACTATCCATCAGATTTGCCCATTGTTACACATTATTATCGTCACTCTGATGATGACTCTACAGGCATGTGTTCAGGCTCTCAAAACAATCTTTTACATGAGGAAAATGACTGAGTTCTTCCCCTACAAGGCATATTTTAATAGTGACACTGCATGCTAACAGTGGTACATAGTGTGGAAATCCTTGATTTCCATAGGCTGCTCTATTCCTGGCTCATAGAGTTTCTAGAGGCTGCTATATAGGTAGGGTGCGACGGTGTTTGAAGCTAAGAAAAGGAAGAAGTTTCACAAAGTTTCTAGAAGGAGAATCTTATAGAATGTGAGGTGGCATCTGTATGGTTGTGATCCTACTGGCTTCGCTGATTTGGTGGGATCATTCTCATCCTTGTAACCACTTCAACTTCTCCTATATAATGATGGTTTTCTCATGGAAAAGTTTAAGCAAGATTGAGAAAAGAATTGCTGAAAGAATAGGCTGAAGATTGTGTGAAGAATCCTGATACAATTGATGCTTGGGGCCTCCATTTGTCCATGAATCTTTTATGGACCATCTTCATACAAATTCAGAGGAAGTGTATGTGTGTGTTGGAACAAAGGACCACCGAAAGGGAACTTGCGAGATCAAGTCAATTTGGTTGTATCTTCCACTTTTACTTAATATGATGCGGTGACATGTTTCTTTCCCATAAAATCATTATCATTTTATTACATGACTCCTTGACCACATGTTTAGGTTTCCATTGAATCTACAATTGTTGGTTTCACTTTGGTTGGTTTCTGTCATTGCAGATATGATCCCACAAGAGCACCGGAGTGAAGAAGAAACAACAGAGATATAAGGAAGCGATATCTAAAGGTATGCCATCCATTCCTTCTTTGGTAGTAAATTCAATGGTAGCAACTTAGGGAAGGCGTCATGTTCTATCTTGTTTTGTTCTAGATCCAGGTGGATATAGGGAGATTAGTCTATGTCCTCATTCACCAATTTATGCAAGAACACCCATTCAGAGTGTTGATGGATCATGCTTGAAAGGGACTCTTAATAAGGAACTACGACGGTCGTTGATCCATTAGAAGAACTAGGAACGCATGAAAGTCATCGATCTTTCCTGACCTCAAACCTCAAACAAATATATAAGGTAAAAATCTTCATGTTGAAGCCAACCTGTACATGTGGAAACTTTCTATTGGCCTATGGTGGAAATGACATGGAAAAGGAGCATGACACGTGTTGGAATTACACGTTGTTGTAAGACCCTAGTTTCAGGTTATCATTGACCAACAAAACCTTTCAGACACCGGCCCTTTCGACATCACTTGCATGTGTATATGAAGTCTCACCCAAGGTATCTATTGGGACTGCAGGAACCAAGTTTCTATATTGATGAGAGAATGGGAGGTTATTATTCTTTTCATTCTTAATTATCAATTATGTGTGTGTTATTCTGCAAGTGTTCTCTTCATTTACTTAGTGAATCTCATATTCATATTGCCATTATATTCCAAATTACGACATAAAAAACATTACTGTAATAGTCATAACTATTGATCCATGATTACACATAAGATAAATCTACTCTAATATGCATCCAGGCATATTACATAATAAATCACACAAAATACATTCAACATAACATTTAACCTAGTTCGCCCAACTCTGGGCTATGTCCATAATGGGTAGCTTCTTTATTATGCATCTAGTAATTGCTTTAGGATTGTGCATTGCGCTTACAAATATACATCATGGTTATATTTCCCTTCTCCTAGCCTAGCCTCTTTGCAGTGCAAGCCTTTATCTCTTGCATCGTCTCCTTAGTTCCGCTCAAGAAGAACTCCCATACTCAACAGAACAAAACTAAACAAAACTAAACAAAACCTAGCATAACTCATCAAATCGAGAACCAATCTGAAGAACTCATATTCTCTCAACCCATTACATATTTATACATGATTTCTAGAGGTTAAAACCTTACTTTGTTCATCCCCAAACGATATTACAATACATGCTAAATTCAATTTAACTTGTTGTTCAGGCTTCTTTCACCTACTTTTCCGTCTCCATGCTTCTTTTTCACTCTGACTATTGTTCTTCCTACTTTTGTAGGTCCTTATATATTTAGAACGTATATTTGTCATCCTTCCTTTCTATTTTCTTCCAACAGGTCCCCAACACTCACTTGTGGATCATCCCGAGTCACTTAGGCCTGTTTCTTGCTCTTCCATGCCTCAATGAACTTTTGGGAGGCTTCCTTAGCTACCTCCATTTCTTTGAGTATTGATATCTATATTTGTACAATCTATTTGTCCCCTTATGCAGTCAAGGATGTGATTTTTTCTTCTTCTTCCTGAGCTACTTGTTTTACCTTGCTCTATGCAGTGGCCAATTCACCTATCGTCCTCACTTCTTCTTCCTGCAACGGTCCTAAATACTGCTGAAAGATCTTATGTTGATACCTCATCTTCTCCACTTTCATGTATGGTTGCCTCTGTGCCAAAACGGTTGTCATACGTTCAGCTGGTGGAAGTCTAGTTATTTTCTCTAAAGCTTGCCGAGCCTTTTCCTTTGCTTATGTTAATATGGCCTCCACAACCTTCATCTTGGGATCTTCCACTAAGTCTTTCCATATCTTCTCGCTCTCCTCATATATTTTGGTGTACTCTTCCTCCACCCTCTTTATGTTGGTGACTGTTGTCATCATTGTTGTCTCCCTTCCTTCTCTTACTTCTAGTGGCATTCCTGGGGTAATTCGCAATTGTAAATCTTCTATCTATGATCAAAATCATTTGATGACTTTGTCGATATTCAATACTTGTTCTTCCATAGTAGCTTCTACTACTATCAGGACTTCTGAAATTTCCTTGTATAATATTTGGATGACACTTTATGTTTTCTGTGCGATAATTTCAGCTTCATCCTTTTCTTTGAGGGATTTCTTTACCCTTTCCTTAGCCTCATTCTTGTATTTCATTACTTCTTCCACTCGGACTTCAGCTTCCCTTTTCTGTTGGAGCACATTTTCATATTGTTGTTGTAGTTGAGCCATTTCGTCCATTATTTTTGTCATCTCATAGTTTTCTTCATCTCCTCAACTCTTAATCTATTACAATAGGCATTTTCTTATGTCTCATCATTCCTTAACTAACTTGTCCAATCTTCCAATGAGGTTGATGAATGGTTAAATAAATGCATCTTTATTACCAAATCCATTCTGTGATTTTCACCTCGTTCTTCCAACCTGTTGTGATTTCCGATGGATTTTACCATTTAAGATTGTACGACATCTTTATGACCTGTCATTACCACTATGTAGCCTTCATTTCCTCTATTTAATTTCTTTTAATGGTCTTATCAGTTCCAAACTGTGCAACTATTCTACTTTGACATCTACTGCTTTGTAGTCTTTTTCTTTTGTATTTTATTTTCTTAATTGGCACAGTTCGATCCTGATGCACGATAATCTTTCCTTCTACGCAATTTATTATGTATTGTACTCTATAATATTTTTCTTTTTCTATATCTACTTTTTTATTTGATTTTCTTCCTTTTTCTAATTTTTGTTTGTTTTTTTGTGTTTTTCCTTCCTACTACAATTATTATGATACATGTGGTGTGGCGCAACCCAGATTACTACGTAGACTGTCGGTCGTCTCTATAGATTTTCAACCAACTTTCATTTACCATTCGTCCATGAAATTATCCATTCATGGTTTCTGTTGGCCCTTGGATATGAGAGGAAGCGAAGATTAAGGAAGAAAGGCAAAGTACGAACTGCGCGGAAGACACATAAACCGAGGAAGGGTCGAAGTGGGAAAAGAAGCAAAAAAGGAGAAAAGGAAGGAAAAGCTAGCCGTTGGAAGAGAAGAACGAGGAAGATAAAGCAGTAAGGAAGATGGATCGTGGAAAAATCAACAAGTAGAAGAAGACATTAATGAGTGCTTTGGAGAACCTCATCGAAAAGGAGGAAGGACAGGCTGACGAAGCCCTGAAAACGTGGGTCAAGTTGACCTAGGGTTTTGGATCTAGGGTTTTGACACCTAGACGTTTTCCATGTAATTTATAAATAGAGGTCTAGAATATCTGGGAGGGTTCATTCTAGGTTGGTTCATTGATACTCTGGTTGTTGTTGTTCATTGTTGAGTATTGTTGTAGAGAACAATGTTGAGATTGTATTGTAAGATCTTCAGCTGGGTGTGAAGATCAACCCTGCAGTTGGGTGCACAGGGAGGGACAAGAGAGAGAGAGAGAGATCTGCAAGCTAAGTGCACAGATAGAACTGTATGTTTTCATATAATATATCAAGAAACACAATTATGTGGACGTAGCCCTAGGGAGAGGGTGAAGCACATATATCTTGTTTTTCTTTGTGATTGGTGTTGTGTTATTTTCCATATCTTATACTGTTATTGCATTGTTGTGTTATATCTGAGATATAACTTGCGAAGTAGGCTTAAGTGAGATAAAGAATAACTAGATTGTTGTGTGTTGTTGTCCTGGATCCATTTGAGTTTCCTTTAGTTGTAGACACCTGTGTCCTGCAAGCCCCTATTGCTACTTCGTGTGAGACTGCATTTGCTCGTAGGTGTTGCCGAAAGGGCCAGTAGTTAGGGTTTGTTAGTGTGTTGTAATAGTTGAACCCTAGGTTTTCCCCTGTGCTAACAAATGGTTCCCTTTATGGGACCGAGATATTTTTGAGGGAATGTCAAGGTGGTTCCCATCAAAGATAGAAATTCAAAAGTGGATAGAAGAACAAGGAAGGGACTACACCAGAGCCCAAAACAAGAACCCTAGAATTAGTACAGAAGACTGGTTGGGAAGGTACATATTTACCGACATACACAAAATCTTCTTTGGAGGAATTCATAAAGAGTTATACGAGTGGTTATCCATATTAGCAGATACCCAGTTTGAGATCAGATCTAGACCACCTCTGGTTTGGAAAACAATCATGATCAAGAAGGTCAAGAGAGTTGATAACGCTATGTCTAGGGCCATGGATCTCTGGTTTGATAGCACTATTGGAGGGTACATTACTGAGTTTTATATTGACAAAGTCAAATCGTATAGTCAAGCAGAGAGGTACTTCTTTAAGGGACCTATAGGGAAGTTCCTACACTTTTTCAATCTGAAGATCAAGATGATGTTGCATGAGAAGAACATTTTTAAGATATGGTAGAGATAATGTTCAAAGGTTCAGACAACGAGAGTGACATGGAGGCTAGACACATGCGCAGTGGGAGACCGTTCAGATAGGTTCCTCTTGAGAACCTATTTAAGAAAAACTACAGAGATGAGGGATTCTACGGTGGAGAAGAAGCATATCTAACAGATGAAGAGCATTCAGAATCCGCAAGAACAGAGGAAGTAGAGACCAAAGAACTTCACCCAAGAGAGCCAAAAACTTCAAGAACTGCGCCTACTGTAGAATTAAGTACTATTACTCCTCCTATTGTTTTAGCAACATTAAGTAACCAAAGTAACCAAAGTAGTCAGAGCAGTCAGAGCAGTCAGAGTAATATTACAAGTAGTTTAGTACATACTTAGTCAAGAAACCAAGGAATATCTATGGCAGATGAAATGAGGTTACCCATCTTCAGGGGAGACAGATCTGAAGATCCTGACCAACACTGGTTCTTATGTGAAGCTATATGGATTATCAAGCAAGTCACTCACGAAGCTATTAAGAGAACTTTGTTTAATACTACCTTGAGGGATCATGCTCTGAACTGGTATATGAAGTTTGTTTTAGGACCTGGACAACCTAAACCACTGAATGCTATCAATACTACGTTGAGTGTAGAATTCAAGAAAACTAAGTCGGAGTTGTAGTGCATTACAGATCTAAAAGAAATCAAACAGAAGGTAACTGAACCTGTTTGGGAGTTTGATAAGAGGTTTAAGAATTTGATAGGTCATTTGAGTTTTCATATCTCAGACGAACAAAATAAAGAATGTTTCATCACTACTCTCCTGCCACACATCAGAGTTCGTCTAATGTAATAGAAGGTCACTTCGCAGGTTGAAGCATTGGATATTTCCATGAAACTAGAAGCAAACCCTGTGGGAGAATCCAGTCCAGGTATGAGTCAGATCTTAAATCAGTTAACCAACCTATCTTTACAGTTCGAAGATATGAATAAAGATAAAGGAAAAGAGAAAAGAGAAGATATCTGGTGCGTCAGATGTAAATTAGAGGGCCATGACAAAGAGAAATGTCCCCTATTTCATGAATACTTGGCCTTTGGAGCACCTAGTCCTTTGAAGCTGACCACTATACCATGGTGCGAGGTATGTATAACTAGGCATCGCCCTGGTTAATGTTATTATATGCAAAAATATGTCCAGACACCTACCAATATTTACTGCACATTATGTAAGTCTGTGGGACATGATGAGAAGGATTGTAGGGATTACGATCTCATGCATGAAAGATCAAGGGATACATATAGAATTCAAGGAGAGACACAATTGGAAGGAAACACTGCACAATTAAACTCCCTAGGAAGAGGAAAATTCAACTCTCGTGGTGGATTCAGAGGAAGAGGATGAGGTGGAGGTATGGGTCGAGGTAGAGGAAAAATCATTTGCTATAACTGCGCACAACTAGGACATTTGGAAAGGGATTGTTAGAACCCTTGTACTACTTGCAACTATTGTAACTCCTTTGATCATGTCATTTAAGATTGTCTAGTATTGTTAGCCAAACTCCTGGAGAGACGAGGAGGAAACCAACAATTCCAATTGATATCAGCAGAACCTCACGGTGAAGACCCCAGAGTCGCTATTATTAATAGAGGAGGTGCTATTATAGGAGAAGATAGAGTGACTCTAGGAAAAACTGTAGAAGGATCAAGAATTAGAAGAGCAACAGAGAAGACATAGTTGTTTGATCTAAGAAGAGAGAGTCATACTTTTGAATAGGAAAGGAAATAATTTGTAGAAGGAGAAGCTCCTTCATCCAAGGCACAACCAGAAGTAAGGGAATGTGGAATGCCACCAACATTTGATCAGTCTGCTAGACAAGGAAAAGAGGTAATAAAGCTTATGGACTTCTTATATACCTGTATCAATTTGATTAAAGCTGAAAAAGTTGTACAAGACTTACAACACCTAGTAATATAGTATGAAATTGGGAGAATAGATCCTATGTTGAGTAGAGTTGTGAACCAAGTATCAAGGAAAAGAAGAAAAAACAAGGAATTTCACTTTAGAACTCAGATTGGAGACTACGATGTGGATTATGTGGTCTTGGAATTAGGATCAGAAGTCAATGTTATGACAAAGCAGACTTGGGCACTGATGGGAAAACCTAGACTAATTTACTCTCCTATCAATCTCAGAATGGCTAATCAATAGGCGGTAAGGCCCTTTGGAATACTGGATCATGTTCCTGTAGACATTGATGGGATAAGGACATTTGCAGACTTCAAATTAATTGATATTGTTGATTATAGTTGTCCTTATCCTGTGTTGTTAAATTGATTGGGCTTTCAAAAATTCGAATGTTGTTGACCAAAAGAAGAGAAGAATGACATTTGAGGGTAATGGCCTTAAATTCATCACACCTCTAGACCCGGATGAAGGTCACAAATACATAGAGCTTATCACAGAAGAAGACCACACATATGAGCTAGAGAACATTTACAAGATGACAACAAGACAACATGATTACATTAATCCTACAGCAGATGGAAACCTTAGCTGGTGAAGTGAAAGTGCATGCTCATTAGATTTAGAAGAGGCATTAGAAAATTGGAAGAATAGGATGTATGAAGTCTCCACACGGTGATGTGCCAGGGTTACTAGAGCAATTCACTAGATCGGCACAAAAGTAAGCAATATTCCAACGTTTGATGGTTTGAATCACTTAGAGACATTTCTAGCTGAATTTGAGAAAATTGTACGAGTACAACAAAGTATGTTGGAATTGGATGAAGCCTTGAAAGCCACACCAACTAGATGGTGGGGAGCACACAAGAAGAACATCGCGGAGTGGACACAGTGTCACACCTTATTGACAGTGCACTTTTCAGACCAAGTAAAAGGATGCAGAGTTTGTTAAACATGCACATAGTTGTCTTAAGGGCCACATGCAAAGTTGTGAGGAGGCCTGGGGAAACATTCATAAAGAATAGTGGGTGCACAAGTTCATTAACACCTTGGATACTACGCCTATCAACTGGTATCTACATGCATAACTACGCCTAATCACTACAAACTGGTATGGAATGACTCAGACCTTTATAGCTACCTTTTTATTTGAAAGTCAGTACCCTATAGTAGATTAGGATTTAGAAATTGTAAGACAAAAGGTCTTTGAGGAGGCACCTAACCTCCCTTTTGAGAAAGAAAAATATCAATGGACTGCACCTCTTCAAAAATTACAATATTGTTATAATATTAATGTCAACGAGGATGATGACCCTAGAGATGTAAACATTGCAGAAAATGAAGGTTACAAAGACATAAAAGGGCCCGGGATTGAATTACCCTTTGTTGGAAAGCCTATTAAAATCAATAAAGTTAATATAGAAATAGAGCAAGCACCTAAGATAGCAAACATTGGATACTATTTGGATGATGCCACTATTAGCATGATCATAGAACTACTGCATGAATATCAGAATTTGTTTCTAATCAAGTTCACAGACATGAAGGGAATTAAAGGGCCCATGGGAGAAATGAAGATCCCTCTGAGACCAGATGCAAGACCTATCAAGAAGAGACCTTATAGACTGAATCCCAAATATAATTAGAAACTTAGAATTGAATTGGATAGAATGTTGGAAGCAGGAATCATAGAACCTATTGAAGAATCTGAATGGATTAGCCCTATGGTGGTCCAGTATAAGAAGTCAGGAATTTGTGTAGATTTAAGGAAACTGAATTATGCATGCCTACATGACCCCTTCCCTACACCATTTACTGATGAAGTTCTATATAATGTAGGAGGATAGGAGGTCTACTCATTAACGGATGGATTCTCAAGTTATCATCAGATCAAAATTTCTAAGGAAGATCGACATAAGACCAACTTTGCAACAAAATGGGGGTCGTTCCAGTATACTGTAATGCCTTTCAAGTTGAAGAATGCACCAACCATATTTTCTAGGGTGGTGGTCGAAGCATTTAAGCACTTCTTACACAAGTTCCTAGAAGATTATTTTGATGATTGGACTATCTTTAGCTTACTGAAAGACCATATTGAATGTTTAAGATTGATGTTAGATAAGTGCAGGCAATGTCAGATTGCCCTGAATTTAAAAACATGTATTTTCTTTTCACCCTTTAGAGTGCTGCTAGGGCATATTGTGTGTAAGTAGGGATTGTTGGTAGATCCTTCCAAGATTGTCATCATTGTTGATCTAACTCCACCTACTTTGGTTAGAAAGTTGCGCACTGCATTAGGGCACACTGGATACTACATAAAGTTCAATAATGGTTATGCACAGATAACAACACCTATGGAGAAGCTATTAAAGAAAGACAACAAGTTCCAATGGATAGAATAATGCCAGTAGAGATTCGACACACTAAAGCAAAAAATGGTCAATGTGACATTCTTGGTTTTTCCAGATTGGACTAAGGAGTTAAATGTTCATGTCGATGCTTCGTCCATTGCATGAGGAGTAGTTTTAGCATAGCCGAGTGCAGGAGACATTGACCACCCTATAGCCTTTGCTAGCAAGAAGCTCTCTACAACTAAGAGGAACTACACTATGACTAAAAGAGAAGGCTTGGCTATGGTATATGTGCTACAAAATTTTAGACACTATTTATTGGGAGGACATTTTAAGATGTTCACTGACCATTCTGCATTGAAATACTTAGTCAACAAGCTAGTGTTGGGGGGGAGAATATGCAGATGGCTACTACTATTCCAGGAGTATGATTTTTAAATTGTGGTCAAGCCAGGAAGAATGAATAAAGGACCTGATCACTTATCCAGGTTGGAACATGGAGAAGAACCTACCAGATTGGAGGACACACTACCGGATGCATGGTTGTTGGCTATCAGGAAAGTTGATGATCACTTTTCCGAGATAGTTCAGTTCTTGTCCACAGGAATGGCACCTCACGAGTATACAGTCATTCAAAAGAAACAGTTGGCAGTCTATGCATCCGACTTTCAACTTATAGGTGGATAGTTGTATAAGATGGGACCAAATGAGATCTTGAAGAGATGTGTTATGGAGGTAGAAATACCATTGATTCTTGCAGAAGCGCATGAAGGCATCACGGGAGGACATTACGCAGGAAAAGAAACAATGCATAAGGTTCTCAGAGCCGACCTCTGGTGGCCTACTTTACACAAGGATGCTAAGGAATACTACAGAGCCTGTGATATATGTCAAAGAGTAGGAAAGCCTTCTAGAAGGGATGAGATGCCTTTAGAAACACAACTAACATTTTAAGTATTCAAAAAATGGTCCATTGACTTTGTGGGACCTATTAACCCACCTGGAAGGCGCACAAGAGCTCGATACATTATCACTGTGACAAAGTATTTGACCATATGGGCATAAGCAAGAGCAGTTAACGATTTTATTGCAGCTAGAACTGCACAGTTCATTTTTGAGTATATCATAATAAGGTTTGGATGCCTGAAGATCCTCATGAGTGATCAAGGCACACATTTCATCAACAAAACTATTGAAGCCTTGACTTAGGAATTTGAAGTTCACCATCATAAGAGTACTCCATACCACCCACAGGAGAATGGTACAGTCGAAGATTTCAATAAGATCTTGGAGACAACACTGACTAATATTTGTAGTGTTAACATAGATGACTGTGGTTTAAGAATTCCAACAGTATTATGGGCCTACATAACTACTTGCATGAAGTTAACAATGAAGATCCCATTTAAGTTGGTCTATGGCTTAGAAACAATGGTACCTATGGAATACTCGGTTCCTAGTTTAAGAATTGCAATATTTACAGGTATGGATGACATTGGCATTGTTCAAGATAGGATCATGCAGTTGCTTGAACTGGAAGAAGACGGTTTTATTAAAGGATTTCATTAGCAGGTACAAAAAGAAAGAGAACATGATAGACATATCAGGAGAAAAGCATTTAAGAAGGGAAATTTGGTATTGTTATATGACAACACGTTCATGAAGCATCCATGGAAGTTCAGGAAACATTGGCTAGAACCATTTGAGGTTTCCTATGTTACAGAAGGAGGAGCTATGCAATTTAAGACCCTTAATGGAGAATGGAAAGAAGGTTTGGTAAATGGGATCCGGTTGAAATTGTATTATGACAACAAACTTCATCGCAACCCTCAGCAAAAGAAAATAAATAATTGTCTAGGTACTAGGTGCATTTGAAACTGGGTAACAGACACGGAAAAGACAATCTGCACAAGGAAGGGAGGGACCGAACAGAAAGCACAGTCTGCTCTGCGCAGTGTACAGTCAAAGTAAAACAAAAGGTTCAGTCTTGCAGTGACTTGGGACGAGTCACATGTGAGTGTTGGGGGCCTGTTGGCCCTTGGATATGATAGGAAGAGAATATTAAGGAATAAAGGTGAAGTACGAACTATGAAAAATACACATAAACAGAGGAAGGGTCGAAGTGGAAAAAGAAGTAGAAAAGAAGGAGAAAATGAAGGAAAAGCTAGCCATTGGAAGAGAGGATCGAGGAAGATAAAGCAGTAAAGAAGATGGATCGTGGAAAACTCAGTAAGTGGAAGAAGACATAAACATGTGCTTTGGAGCACCTCGCGGAAAATGAGGAATGACGGGTTGGTGAAGCCCTGAAAACGTAGGTCAAGTTGACCTAGGGTTTTGGATGTAGGGTTTTGAAACCTAGAATTTTGTGAGGTAATGTATAAATAAAGGTTTCGAAGACCTAGGAGGGTTCGTTCTAGGCTGGTTCATTGATACTTTGGTTGTTGTTGTTCATTGTTGAGTATTTTTGTAGAGAACAGTGTTGAGACTGTATTGTGAGATTTTCAGCTAGGTGCAAAGATCAACCCTACAACTGGGTGCATAATGAGGGATGAGAGAAAGAGAGAGATATTTACAAGCTAAGTGCATAGATATAACTGTATGTTTTCATATAATATATCAAGAAACACAGTTATGTGGACATATCCCTAGGGAGAGGGTGAACTACGTATATCTTGTTGTTCTTTGTGATTGATGCCGTGTTATTTTCCATTTGTTATACTATTATTGGATTGTTGTGTTAGATCTGAGATATAAATTGCAAAGTAGGATTAAGTGAGATAAATAATAACTAGATTGTGGTGTGTTTTTGTCCTAAATCCAATTTGTGTTTCCTCTGGTTGTAGACACTTGTGTCTTGCAACCCCCTATTGCTACTTTGGGTGAGACTGCTTCTGCTCACAGGTGTTGCTGAAAGGGCCAATAGTTAGGATTTGTTGGTGCGTTGTAATATTTGAACCCTGGGTCTACCCATGTGCCAATAGTTTCCATATGCGCAACACTTGTCTTAGTTACATGATGAATCACATATGGTCCTAACCCGAGCATTCTAAAATTCCCTGGATGCTGCATAAATTTAATATCATAAAATAATACTAAGTCTCCCACTTGAATTTTTTTATGTTTAATGTGTCTATCATACCAAGCTTTCTTTCTTGCCTTCTGAAATTACTGATGGAAACCTACAACAAACTTATCTTCCTCAATCTGTACTAACTATGGAAATCTCTCCTTTATTGCATTAGAGTATGATAGATCAATGATCACTACAATGTGTAGGCTACGTAGAATAAATTCCATTGGCATCACTGCTTTTTTTCCATAGATAAACCTGAAATGTGTTTTCCCTGTCAACGTTTTACTCGTCGTCTTATAATCCCATAAAACTGTAGAAACTTTTAAGTCCCAATCATCTCTCCCTACTGTTACCCATGATTTTGGTCGTCATGATGATGTATTGATTATGGTGCACTCAGGCTCTTCATTAGAACTTTCTCCTGAGAAAAGTTACTTTCTTCTCTTTCCAGAAATATCATTTTTGAAGAAGGTTCACAGGCTGCTAGTATAGTTGCCTGCGAGAATTTATGATTCTCACAGGATGCCTTAAGCCAGAGTGCGAGAAGTTCACACTGCGTATAACTGCTAGGGTGCGAACACTTTCTAAAGAAGGGAAAAAGATGAATTCTCGAAGCTTCTAGAAGGGAATCTTCTAGAAGGATGAGATGGCATTCGAATGGTTATCTAAGTAATGGATTTCCTGATATTTTGGGATCATTCTTATCCAAGTAACCGATTCATTCTCTCCTATATATTGAGTGAATTCTCATGGAAAAAGTTAGAAGAAACCAAGAAAGAGATTTATTGGAGAATTAGTGAAAGATTGTGTAAAGGATTGAAGCTACAACAGCTTGGAAACTACAACAAATTTATCAAAGGTGGTTGATCTTCTTCATGCAAGTGAGAAAGTGTGTGTGTCAGAGCCAAGGGCCATCGAAAGGAAGTTTGCAACATCAAGGCTCGGGTTGTAATCTTTACTTTCCATCAATATAATACAATAATATGTCCCTTTCCCATAAAGCTAATTCTACTTTATTGTATAACTCCTTGATCATATACATAGATTCACTATTGAATATA
>ML798025.1:285195-296721 GCA_009831015.1 Picea engelmannii | reverse complement strand
AACAAGCATATGTTATCCTCCTCAAGATTGCGTAAAAATAAAGAGGTACTTGCCAGAAATGGTGGGGGAAAATTTGGGAAAGGGATATGTTTCATCTTCGTATTTATTGGCAGTAAGTGTCGCTCTTGAACATGACACCCCCTATTCATCATTTGAAGCTGGTTTGGGAAATCCATTTGTCTCTCATTCGATTGCTTACAAGGTCATTCCCTGTGTCATCTTTGAGTCAATGCTGCCAAATCGTTGGTCGTGTCGTTCATATGTTCAAGAGAAGTCCATCTGAAACCTATATTGAGTCGACCATCTGCAGTTATCCATTTACTACGTGTCGGCCTTCCCTGTGTCCAGTCCAATTTGAAAAATGCTATGTTTCACCTTCAAACTCTGTTACTCATTTCGTGTCACTGATGGGGGATACATTAAGGCCCTCCTGTGACGAGTTTTGTTTCGTCGACTTCAACTCATTATCCAGAATCAAGACTTAGAAATTATTTAGTACCTTGAATCTTGCATGCCTCAATGGCAAGTTTCCTTGCTTTTGACAGTGGGTTTACATCATTGACCCCTGATCGAAAGATTCCATCGAATGTTCGACATCAACTCATTTATTCATACTCGATGGATTGTACTATAGTACCTTGGGAGTCATTGACATCATTGGTGATTTCCCTCACACTTGTTAACAGTTTCATCAATGACCAGTAATCAAGTGGTTTCTACCATGTTCGACTTCAACACATGTAATCACATGGTTAGATTCGTACATTGGGCGACGATATTGAAGACCCTAGATATTATATTTGTAATCTAGGTTGCGATGGAGTATGTATAATTTGCGACACATAGATCCATTGTGTATGTTTCGTGGCTATGTCATCTTGATTTGAAATTTTTCGCATAGATCCATAGTGTATTCAGGTGGCTATGCTATATTTTGATGGCATGGATTCACAGCATATGATTGGTGGCCATGACCCACATCTACAATGGCGTCAGTCTGTGATCTAAGTATAGGAATGTCTACCTCAAAATTGATATATATGATACTCTGCAGATGTTTGATTGTTCGCAGGTTTCCGATTAGATGTGCTCCTGGTTCTTGACACACACATGCAGCTTACAAAGTCTATCGACTGTCACTAGTTCCAATATAAGAATTTGGGGGGCATTTTGTTACCCATGATTTTGGTTTTCATGATGATGTATTGATTATGGTGCACTCAGGCTCTTCATTAGAACTTTCTCATGTGAAAAGTTACTTTCTTCTCTTTCCAGAAATATCATTTTTGAAGAAGGTTCACATGTTGCTAGTATAGTTTCCTGCGAGAATGTATGATTCTCACAGGCTGCCTTAAGCTAGAGTGTGAGAAATTCGCACTGTGTATAACTGCTAGGGTGCGAACACTTTCTAAAGAAGGGAAAAAGATGAATTCTCGAAGCTTCTAGAAGGGAATATTCTAGAAGGATGAGATGGCATTCGAATGGTTATCTAAGTACTGGATTTCCTGATACTTTGGGATCATTCTTATCCAAGTAACCAATTCATTCTCTCCTATATATTGAGTGAATTCTCATGGAAAAAGTTAGAAGCAAACAAGCAAGAGATTTATTGGAGAATTAGTTTAAGATTGTGTGAAGGATTGAAGCTACAGCAGCATGGAAACTACAACAAATTTATCAAAGGTGGTTGATCTTCTTCATGCAAGTGAGAAAGTGTGTGTGTCAGAGACAAGGGCCATCAAAAGGAAGTTTGCAACATGAAGGCTCAGGTTGTAATCTTTACTTTCCATCAATATAATACAGTAATATGTCCCTTTCCCATAAAGCTAATTCTACTTTATTGTATAACTCCTTGATCATATACATAGATTCACTATTGAATATATTGTGCTTTCTTCACTCCACTTGGTTTGTATCATTTTTGTCTTGACTGTACGAGAGCATTGGAGCGAAGCGGGAGCAACAAAGACCAATGGAAGCGATTATAAGGTATGCAACTTATTCTTGCCTCTTAGTTCATTCAATGGTTAGAATCTAGGGAAAGAGTATTATTATGTCCTGCTTTGTTCTAGATCCAGGTGGATCTAGGGAGATCGATTTGTGTCCGTACTTATGGATTTATCCAATAACACCTACGTTGCAAATTTTTTTCAAAGAATTCTCCAAGATTTTATTTAAAGATTCCATTGTCCTATTGGCCTAAGGATGATACAGGGTACTCTTTTTATGATGAATTTGAAAATCCTTAGCCAATGATGCTATTGTTTTTTTTTCAGAAAGGGGGTTCCTTGATCATTGAGTAATATGTGTGAACAACCAAACCGTGTGACTACATTCTCAAATAAAAACCTATCAATAGTCTTCACAGTGCAATTTATAACTGATGCTACTTCTTCCCATCTTGTCAAGTACTCTATCGCAATGATTATGTACCTTTCCCTTGATCTTCTTGCTTGTGGGTTGATTGTACCTAAAACATATATGGCCCATTTATCAAATACTTGCAAGGTAACCTATGGGTTTAGAGGCATTTCATCCCTCCTGGATGGCTTTCCCACTCTTTGACATACATCGTATGACTAGGAATATTCCTTAACATATTTATGAAGTATAGGCCACCAGAGCCTTATGCACAATTTTTTTTCTGTAGTCACCTTCCCTGAATAATTTCCTCCTACAATCTCGTCATGTTCTTATGCGAGTATCACTGGTCTTTCATGTTCCATCACACATCGTCATAGTATTATGTCTGATCCCAACTTGTATAAATTCCCTACAATCAAGTAAAAATCCACTTCTTTGACTACTAGTTGTTTCTTTTGCACGACTATCATCTCTAGTGGAGCTAGTCCTATACTTAGGAACTTCACGATGTACTAGAAGTAATCATCCACCATTTTAACTGCAAATAGTTGTGCATATGGTAAGTTTCCATTTAAGTTTCCTGCATAGTCTCCTGATAATATGTGCGATAGATGATCTGGCCCTACATTAAACTTCTCGGGTTTCACCACAAACTCAAAATCGTATTCCTGGAACAACAATAGCCATATGCATATTCTCCCCCCCAACACTGGCTTGTTCACTAGATATTTTAATGCAAAATGGTCTGTGCTCATATTAGAATTAGACCCCAATAAATAATGTCTGAACTTTTGTAGCGTATATACCATTTCCAGTCCTTCTTGTTCTGTAGTGGTTTAATTCTTTTCAACTATAGACAACTTCCTACTTGCAAATGAAATTGGGTGATCTATGTCCCCCTCCCCTGGTTGAGAGAGTACCATGCCCAATGTTATGGATGATGCATCTACATGAAAATGGAACTCCTTATTCCAATATGAAAATATCAAAATCAATGTGGTTACTAGTTTTTGTTTTAAGGTGTCCAAGCCCTTCTGATAGTTCTCGTTCCATTGGAAATTTGCTTCCTTCTTTAACAACTTTTCCATTGATGTTTTGATCTACGCATATCATTTGATAAACTTCCTGTAATATCGTGTGTGACCCAGAGTTCCCCTCAATCGTCTGACTGATGTAGGTGGTTTTGAATCTAGAATTACTGCAATCTTGGCTGGATCCACTAGTAATCCATGCTTGCAAACTACATGGCCCAAAAAGATGCCAAATGATGTGCAAAAAATACACTTATTCTGTTTCAGAAACATTTGACACTATCTACACCTATCCAACATCATCCTGAGTACTTATATATGATCCTTTAGTATACCAAACATAGTCCAATTGTCTAAGTATAATTCCAGGAACTTATGAATAAATTCCCTGAACATTATAGCCACAACTTTGGAAAACATTGTAGGGGAATTATTCAGTCCAAAGGGTATTACTATATATTGATAACTTCCCCACTCTATCAGGAATATGGTCTTGTACTAGTCTTCCTCCACAATTTTTATCTGATGGTACCCCGAGAATCCATCTGTGAACGAGTAAGTCTCTTGGCCTCCTACGTTCTCTAGTACCTCATCTGTGAATGGTTTTGAAAATGGGTCATGTATACATGCATCATTCAACTTCCTTAGATCTACACAAATCATGATTCCTAGTGTCTTCTTATCTTGCACTACCATTGGACTGATCCACTCTGATTCCTCCATGAGCTCAATGATTCTTGCATCCAACATCGTTTCTATTTCGTCTTTCAACTTCTCTTTTTACTTTGGATTTAACTTGTAAGGTCTCTATCGCATTGGCTTAGCACTTTCAATGGAATCTTCATCTCACCTAAGTCCCCATCTATCCCTTTCACCTCTGAGAATGTAGTTGGGAATAGGCCCTGATATCATACTTAATTGTCATATGCACCTTAATAAGTGTCACATTCACTTTATCAAATGTCATATGCACCTTACTAAGTGTCACATGCACTTTATTAAGTGTCAAAACTTTGACACCATGGAAGAACATTTTTCATAATCCATAGTCATCGTGGAGGATAAAAACCCATCATGAGAAGGCATAAATGATTCCTTTTACCTTGCTATTTTGACCATTTTTGAATGTCAACGCTCCCCTGCCCATGTATAGGGAGCATTGAAATCTTCTCAATGATACCCTACACATGTATAAGGAGCGCTGAAGACACTCTATGCTTTGTATTAAGGTGGTGTTGAAGTGGTTAGAGGGTGTTATGGGTATCATGCCTTATTCTAAGGGTTAGTTATGAGAAGATCAAGTCGAGGATTCGAGTCATATCTCGTGGCTCCATCTTAGTTAAACTCAATCCCAACTTATGGAGATAAATCCTCAACCATTTCCTAAAATACTTCATGGTAATTAAGCCTCCAACTCCTATATAATGAGTTCATTCCAAGGTAAAAGGGGAGAAAGGATTTCAGAGCGTCAGACCTTTGATCTTGTAAGGAGAAATCATCAAAGCATCATAATTCTGATCTTGAGAGATTTAGGAGAGGAATGGATAGGATAGCTTGGAGGAGTTGTTGCAACGTCAATGTTGGATTTTAAGTGCTTCATCATTTCTTTCCTTTAATAGATAAACTTGGATTATTCCCTTCAAATGTTGTGTTATTGATCACATGTATGTCTATTGTTGTAAAGTCACGATATATAAATTTATTGTCACCTAAAAATATAGAGTAGAAGAAAATATATTCCTCTTTGTTCATTGCAGGTCCCATATTGAACCTAGGAGCTTGGTCAACAAGGTCAAAGGCTAGAGGAACAAGTACAACCATCGTAAAAAGGCATGCCTTCCATCTCTTTCCTCTTACTCTGATTGTTGAAATAAATCTAAAGGGAAATTAGTAACAATTTGTTTTCCTTTTGTCTTGGATCAAAGGAAACCCAATCCAAGGGGAGTTCAACCTGTCCGCAGGGGGAATTCAACACAACAAAAAGAATCAATGGAGTTGACGAGAAGTATTGTGGTATACACTAAAGGACTTGGTACACAATATAACCGTACTTGTTGGAGGATAAGATGGTAACTCCTCTGATCAAACCGAAGGAGTTGGCATAAGGATGCATGATGGTGAAAGACCCTTCGGGAAGTTTTGAAGGAATTATTCCAGTGGTAGTTGGGGCTTTTGGGGGGAACTATTCTAGTGTACACTGAAGGATTTTACATTAACTCCTCTGAAAATAAAAACTCAAATTAAAAATTGTTTAAGTGCCCAATTTTAAAATATGAAAACTCATCCAAGATGTGAAGCTTAAATCAACATGCTTAGAGATGAATGGAAAACCATGTCCAAAAACCCAAGTCAATAAAATTTCAAAGAGGAGAAAATCAAAAGGGGCTCAATTTTATTGTAGTGGGGTTGACAATAAATTTACAAGAAAATGGATGGTTGTTGGTGCCAGGAACAATAGATGGGAAAAATGGTTCAGTATGACGAGGTTCAGTATGAACATTTCGAAACCGATAAATATCCCTTTTATCTTGTCATTGTAATCTTTCGTCAAGTTTATGTCCTGGTAGTAAGGAAGAAAATGATTATATGTCTTGTGTACTTTATACACGTGAAGTAGGATAGATGATGTATGCGATGAAATGTTCAATTATTTCACATGCAATTGGTGTTGTCAGTGGAAACATGGAAAAACTAGGTAATGGGCATGGAAATGGGTGCTTTGATATAGTGGTTGCAACAATTTAGTTTTTGGTTATGTTGATTTAGGAGATTTGGAAAAGAGGAGATCTACTTCATATTTAGGTTATTGATGGCAGTGTAGTGGTCCATATTGGAGAAAAATGTGTAGAGATGAGACATGTTTATGTAACCAATTTAATTAGAGAATCTACAATGGTGTTTGGCTTCTCTTGGCTTGAATGAAAAGCGATGATTGATTCTTTGGGAAAGGTATCAAAACATTGTTGTCAAGGTGGAGATTGTTGGGTTGTGACAACACATACCCTTGCAGTTACATTCATAGGTTAATCAAGCATTTGGTTATTTTTTATTCTTGGAAACACTTGATATCTCTCCTGTTTAAATATAGAAGCCTTTGAGGAGCTTCTTGGTACTTGTAAACACGTTTCTCTGTTTTATCGAGCAATTAATGAGATATCATTGACCCCTATTTGTCTTTGTTGTATGATGCGCTTTCTCTATTTATGGTAGCTAATTTATCTTCTTCATTTCTCTATTAATTAAATTTGGTATTTGCAGGTCAGGTTCCAACATTATTTTCTTTGGATGGGGTTACCTAAGGTATGTTGCAACTGTTAAAACTATCCCAACCATCCCCTTTCATGTCGTTGTTCATGACTGGACAAAATGACTTGTACACGAGGTTGAGTAGCTAAGGGATTCACTTAATTATGAAAAGGTGCCACTTGAGACCTATTTATTAGATATATCCTATATGGATGTAATGCATGAAAAAGACGATGAAAGATAAATAATGTACCATGACTTCAATATTAAATTCTTATTTCGAAAAAATATTCAACCAAGCACATATGCAATATGAATGCAGATTTTATTTTAATTTGATCAGTTTCTTAACCGATCCTCTCCATAAATCAAACTTCACATTGATACTTGACATATTGTCTTGAATATGGGGTTCCAAATCACTGCTCAATGTGACCTGGTTTCTCAACACATCCTCTCATTGAATGGGACTTCAAATTGTTGCTTAACATATCTATTTAGAGATAGTTATGAGAATCTTCGAATGATATATTCTTGTGTGTATTTCATTTTTTATAAATGCAAGGTGTTTCTCATAAGTCTCTTCCCCAAACCACTCTAATTCCACACCAACTGACTTCCCTAGGAATATTTCCATTGGCCATTATTTCTCTATCTTTCCTAATCTTTTCTTCACTTTGTGTGTCTAGCATTTTTTCTCGAGCTATCATGACATTGGTTTAGGTCAGTGGCTCCTTGAAAGTGTTGTAGATACTTCAGACACACCTAGGATTTCTTTTTCCTAAGGTTTTTCTTACATTATTAGTCATTATTCAATTTCCTATAGTCTAGGGAGAATATTTCTCTATGAGAATATTCTCTTCAGTTCACACTTCAGTTTGATCAATTGAGTAGATTCTACATGCCACATTGGGATCATCACCAACTAATGCACATTATCCTTGGTATTATCACTAGACTATCACATTACTCATGATTCCCTGATCCCCTCCTCACGTCACTCTATTTCAGTCTATTAACTGAAGATTGCAAGACTAGTTAACTCAGACTAGGTGGAAATTAACTCCTGTAACTGCCTGAGAGACTAGACTAGGTGGAAATTTACTCTCATAAATATCGATGTGTGTCCAGATCACTCTAAACAACCAATATGGCACATTGGATTCTCCTCCAGTTCACATTAGTTTTGTTATAGAGAGTATATCATGTGTAAATTATCATTCATTCATTTGGTTAATGAGAATTCTTCCATTCCTTCTCTCATGTTTCTCTTTTCTGATATTTTATCTACAAAATGTGTATTCCATTTTCTAGATATATATTTTCTGTGTAGGTTCAAAACATTCACATGGTATCAAATCCGACAGATTCCTAGGAAAAATACATCGATTTTTTTTGCAGGTACCGAAGATTGAAGACAACGAAAAAATGGAATTTCCAAAAGAATTCATTCTTACACCATACAATTTCCTTGCATGGAAGGAGAAGATGATAGTTCATATTCGAATAAGAGTATTATATAGGTTAACCATGAACACAGAGACTGAACCCACATCAGCCATAGAAAAATACAAGTATTTGAATCGAATGGATGAAGTGTTTGGAACTATTTGTAGTCTCATTTCTCCTGAACTCCTCTTTCACATATCCTCCTGTAAAATACCCAATGAAGCTTGGACCACCATGGAAGGTATTTTTGGAATATAGAACGAGATGAGGGGACACATGATCGAGGTGTAATTTCTCACTTTGGATCCAAAAACCTTCGACAATCTCCAATATTTCTTTACCAAATGTAATGATTTGTTGTCGCAACTCAATGCTTGCAGGGTTGATAAATCTAAGGAGGAGAAGCAAATGGTTCTTACCATTTTCTCCAAACTTGGTCTGGAATACTTAGTGTTTGTATCCACATTTCATTCAGTTGGACTCACCTCTAGAGCCACTTGGATGATTCCCTCTCTTAAGGCCTTTATCGATTCTCTGACACAAGAGGAGAACAAGCTCATCAATATGTGGAAAATCAAAGGTCCAAAGGTGCATGCACTTACTGTGCATGATGGTAGCAGTCATCAAAATAATAAATCTAAAGACAAATACAAAATGAAATCACATGCAAATACAAAGAAAGGAGGGTACTCAAAACCCTTCAACGATGCCTCCGGATCTAAAGGTGGAAAGGGAGAAAGGGAAGAAAAGAGGAGAAATGCACTTACTGCCATAAAGGATTCCATCTAGAATCTGTGTGTATGTAGAAAAAGATAGATCAAATGGTGCAAATACTTCAACAAAACAACCTTGGATATCACATCCCCAAGGGTGCCAAGAGGAAGAAGCCAAAAGATCAAAATCCCAAGAAAGAGAACTATAGCCATGATTTGATTGCCATCAACTCCTCTCTCGATGGGATTGTAGATTCAGGATCATTACATCACATGGAAGCCACAAAAAAATTCTGCTATTCATTATATGCATGCAGAGGTCCTCCTATTATGATGGGGGACAACTCTCTATTCGAGGTCACCAACAAAGGAATATTTGAACTCACAAACGAAAGCTTCGAAAATGTGCTACACGCTCCTAAACTTTCTATCAATCTTCTCTCAATGTATCAAATGAAAAAACACAAGACTGGATAGAGAGTTGTATTCACACTTGATGCTGCGTATATCTATGACATGTAACCAATTCCAAGGTTGCTACCGATGACATATATCATCAATCTAGACTCTACACATTTTCTGAATTTATTGAACCAGATTCTGCATTACTGCTTACCCATGTTGATAAAAGAAGTAGGATATGGCACGAAAGGTTTGATCATTTAAATTTCAATACAAAAACGATCTATCTAGCAAATGACATACACAGTTTTCAGAGAAAATATGAGAAAAGAAAAAAAATAGAGAAAGAATGGAAGAATTCTAATTAACCAAATGAATGAATGATAATTTACACATGATATACTCTATATAACTCAACTAATGTGCACTAGAGGAGAAGACAATGTGCCATAGTGGTGGTCTAGAGTGATCTAGACACACACCGATAATTACATGAGTAAAATTCCACGTAGTGTATTCTCTTAGTAAATTACGGGAGTTAGCTTCCACCTAGTCTGAGTTAACTAATCTCTCAATCTTTAGTTAACTGACTGAAATTGAGTGATGTGAGAAGGAGATAAAGGAATCATGAATAATGCGCTAGTATGGTGATAATCCCAAGGACAATTTTCATTATACAATGATTATTCAAATGTTGCATGGTGATGATCCCAATGTGGCATCTAGAATCCATTCAACTGATCAAACTGAAGTGTGAAATGAAGAGAATATTATCCTAGAGGAATATTCTCCTTAGACTATAGGAGACTGAATAATGACTAGTAAACATAGGGAAAACCTTAGGAAAATGAAATCCTAGGTGTGTGTTAAGTATCTCCAATAGATAACGAGGGACAATATGTCAACCATGAGATACAAAATCTTTGTCATGACACCAAGATTCAGTTGCAACACATAATTCCCTATACTCCACAGCAAAATGGAGTTGATGGGCAGAAAAATAGATCTCTAAAAGAGATGTCATCTTGCATGCTACATGCAAAGTCACTTCCATAGAGATTATGGGCTGAAGCACTTAATTGTGATACCTACATCCAAAGCAAATCTCCCCATAGATCTGTCAAGGATAAGACCCCCTATGAGGCTTAGAGTGGCCTCAAATAGGAAGTGACCCACTTCTATATATTCGGTTCTCGTGCATGGGTGATGTAGACCCCACCCTCTCATAGGGTCCACGTGACCTCTCGGTCTAGGATTGTTCTAGTCGAGAGCTGAAATTAGGTCACGGGCTCCTTCTGAGCCCAAAATCTCAATACACATGTCCTTAAAAACCTTATTCCTAAATGAAAATTTTCATTTTTGGGAGTCCCCGAGCATTGGCAAAGCCTCCCCGGAGACCAAGGGACAAAATTTCTTCCTCCAAAAGTTTCGGGACTTCGGGACTTTTCTATCATCTTATCCCCCAACACAAATTTCACGAACTGCCGAACAATAAGCAGAAAGATCAATGATCTTCAACAACTATTGAGATCGACGAATCAACTTACATTTTTCAGGCTTCGATGATTGTTTATTGCACCAACACACACACAACACCCGTGAATTACCGATCACCGAAAAGGGGTAGATGTTTCAGCTCCTATTCTTCCACCTGATCAAAGGCTCTCAACCTTTTTCACACTTTGGGCTTCGAGAATTTCTTCAAAACACCTTTTCCACAAATATCCCGGATTGACAAAAATGTAATTTTGCCAAGTCTTAGATCGACGGTCCACAATGCTCTGACTGATGGCCAATCCAGATCAATTCCCTTCAAGCTTCGACAATTTCCCTTGGTCGTCAAACAACACGACTTCTCGTATCTCTCAACGCCGAAACACCAAACAATTATCCTTCCTCCACGTGCCCCCTTATAGATCAACGACTAGGATTCCTTTGGGGTTTCAGGGATTTTCTCCCTATTTACACAGCTAAGTAAAATTGTTGAAGTGCCAAGTTCCCAAACTGTGAGATATTGTGCCACGTATCCTCTCCAACGGATAGTTGGGATTGACTCCAGCCTTCAGGAGTCCAAACAACACTATGCTCTATTTTCCCCATAGTGTCGAACCTCTAGATCTAATGCCACATGTGTAAATGTGTTGAACCTACATAGAATATATCTAGCTAGAAAATACTAGACATATTTGCAGAGAGAAATTGAGAAAGAAGAAGCAAGATAGAAAGAATGGAAGAATTCTCATTAACCGTATTCCACACTCAAAGAGTGAATAATTTACAATAGATATAGGATACATGAGTAACTAATGAGCCATAGTGGT
>ML798025.1:256883-267317 GCA_009831015.1 Picea engelmannii | reverse complement strand
TGCCCGACTGCCACAGGGAGGTTCCTCTTTCTTCAAACCTGCCATGCTGCCTGCTCAAATGACCTCCCGCACCAGTAGATATCCCTATTGTCAGAAGATGGCCTCCGCGTCCTCTTACCACGGCCGTGCCGAGAGCCTCGACCGTTCTTTTTAAACCCATTGGTCCAGGACCCGTTCAATGCTCATCGGGTCCCATATTTATTACCCGGAGGAAATCGGGCCTCTGTTTTAAAATTTGAAATAAATTTACGTGCGCCCCTTTCCACTCGCTAGCCCTGCTGGCTATAGGCCTTGGCCCCATAAGACCGTCAACACATGACCTTGATCAAACAGCTTATCGGGGTTTCGGCGTTTTCGATGTCACAAGCACATGCCTCCAGGATTCCCGATCCCCGGATTCCCGAGATTTAGCCCCAACAGGCTACACAATGGTCCATATGACCATTACCCATGACCACAAGCTAACCCCATCGGGTCTACGGAGTTTTTGATGCAGCAATGCATTCACCCGGAGATTTCCCGATCGGCCAAATCCCGAACTCCTTTCATATGCTAGCAGCTGGCTGACCCTGGTTCACGTGACCGTTACCTGTAACCGTATCCTTATCTTTGACAGCTGGCATCCACTAATCCTCTGTCCTCCTTCGCTGCTGTGCTGACAGTTGTTCCCCACTTATCGGGATTTCGCGGATCGCGATTTCGAAATGCGCAAAACCTTCGTGCCCGGGATCTCCGATATCCCGATCGACGATATGCCGTCTCGCTCCTGATTTTCGACACCTGTCCCTTAGATGGACGGTCCCGATACCTTCAGGATTTCGAGACCTTCGATCTCTCGTTTCCTTCAATCTCAGGAAATCCGA
This sequence comes from Picea engelmannii, assembly GCA_009831015.1. NCBI lineage: Eukaryota > Viridiplantae > Streptophyta > Pinopsida > Pinales > Pinaceae > Picea > Picea engelmannii. Next base: position 266,454 of record ML798025.1, on the reverse strand, counting down.
TTTCCCGATGTCCGATATGCCGACGGTGGCTTGATCTTCGACACCTGTCCCTGCTGATGAATGGTCCCTATTCCTCCATACTCCTTTTCACCCGATCCCCGAAATTCCGTACAGAGCTGTGATCAACGGTCCTGGTGTGATCTTGCATTGACGGTTGCGATTGAATCCCAATATCGCGTTTCGCGATTTCGGGGTTTTCATTGACGAGTGATTTGGACCTTTCAAAGTCTCGAACCCCGATATTCTGCTGACGTCACACGTGTTTTGACATGTGTTAAACACTGCCATGTGTCACTCTGATTCGTGACATACCTGTGCCTGAGCTGTTGAAACTTCCTCCCACCTGTCATTACTTGGTTGTGCCATGTGTCATCCCCTGGTTGTGCCACCTGTCATCACGTGGTTGTGCCACTTGTCAATCGGGATTTCGCATATCGCGAAATCGGGATTTTCGTTGCATTGTTTTCTTTGCATGTTAAAACCCCGATCCCCGAAACTTCGATGAAGCCTTCAAGCTGCCACGTGTCCACACGAATGGACAGTCCAGATTTCATTCATTCTATGGCTGAGATTGAATCGGGATTTCGCATATCGCGAAATCGGGATTTTCGTTGCATTGTGTTCTTTGCATGTTGAAACCCTGATCCCCGAAACTCCGATGAGGCCTTCAAGCTGCCACGCGTCCACACGAATAGACGGTCCATATCTCATTCATTCAATGGCTGAGATTGAATCAGGATTTCGCATATCGCGAAATCGGGATTTTCGTTGCATTTTTTTCTTTGCATGTTGAAACCCCGATCCCCGAAACTTCGATGGCTTATCGCCTTCGCTTCTTTTGCAGATCTGACGGCTGTCGAGTTTTCCGAGTGAGATCCGACGGCTCTCGGTCTCTTTCCTATACTCCTTGCCTGTATAAGAGCGCTATGCCTCCTGAAATTATTCTCCTCGAATCCTTAAAGGGTTTTATCCTTCTTATCTCCGTTGTTGCCATCAATGACAACAACCATCAATACATTCGTTGCTTGTTCAATATTTGCCAACACTTCAGATATGAGCTTCCTGTTATACTTCGACTCCAAACTGCACAGTGAAAACTCTACTTTCTTCTCGATGCCTCCTCTTTTTCCCTTGTGCAGACTATCTTTTCTATGTATGGTACCCAGTTTCAACTGCACATGGTACCTAGACCCTTTTCTTCATGCTTTTACTGAGAGCTACAAGGCAACTGGTTTTCTCAGTACAACTTCAATCAACTCCCATTCACCAAACCTTCCTTCCATTCTCTATTCAACATATTCAATTGCGCAGCTCCTCCCTCTGTAACATAAGCGATCTCGTATGGCCCTAGCCAATGCATTCTAAAATTCCAAGGATATTTTATGAAATTCCTGTCATATACCAGTACTAGATCACCTTGTTTGAATGCCTTCTTCTTGATGTGCTTTTCATGATAGGCCTTCTCTCTTTCCTTCTGAACCTACTGATGGAATCCTGCAATGAATCGATCCTCCTCTAGTTCAACCAACTGTGCAAGCCTCTCTTAAACAATTCCAAGGTCATCCATATCTGTAAAGGCAACAATTCTTAGGGTTGGTACCAGATATGCCATTAGAACAATAGCTTCGAGACTGTATACCAACTGAAAAGGTGTCTGCATTGTCAGCTTCTTGCAAGTGGTTCTATAGGCCCAAAGTACCGTTGGTACTCTTAGATCCCAATCATCCCTGTTCACACTACAAATATTCATGAGCATTGTCTACAAGATCTTGTTGAATGCTTCAACTGTCCCATTTTCTTGTGGATGATAAGGTGTGCTCTTCTGATGGTGGACTGCAAATTCCTCAGTCAGGGCTTCAATTGTCTTATTGATGAAATGTGTTCCTTGATCACTCATAAGGATATTTGGGCATCCAAACCTAGTTATGATGTCATCAAATATGAATTGTGCAGCTATATTTTCACTACATTCCTTAACTTCTCTTGCTTCAGTGCATCTGGTCAAGTACTCTATAGCTATAATTATGTACCTTTCTCCTGTACGCGTTTCTGGTGGGTTTATAGGTCCAATGATGTCAGTGGCCTATTTATCAAATGATTGTAGGGTCAGTTGTGGTGCTAATGGAATTTCATATCCTCTATATGGTTTACCAACTCCTTGGCATATGTCGTAGGCTCTGAAATAGTCTTTATCATGTATGTATAAGGTAGGCCACCAAAGGCCAGCTCTAAGAACCTTCTACGTAGTTGCTTTTCCTGCGTAATGTCCTCCTGCGATGCCTTCATGAGATTCTGCAAGGATTAGTGGTCATTCTTCCTCCATAACACACCTTCTCAATATCTCAACAGGTCCCATCTTGTATAGATGTCTGACTATAAGTGAGAAGTCTGCAGTACGCACAACTAGTTGTTTCCTCTGAGGAATTGTGTACTCACTAGGTGCCATTCCTATTGATATGAAATCAACTATCTCTATGAAGTGGTCATCGATCTTTCTAATGGACAATAGATATGCATCTGACAATGTATCATCCAAACTGGTCAACTCTTCACCATGTTCCAACATTGACAAGTGGTCAGGGCCTTTGTTCATTTTTCCTATTTTAACCACGATCTCAAAATCATATTCTTGAAACAACAGAAGCCATATGAATATCCTTCCCACCAACACTGGATTCTTGACTAGGTATTTTAGCTTGGAGTGATCAGTAAAAATTTTAAAGTGTCCTCCCAACAAGTAGTGGAAAAAATTTTGCAATGCATATACCATGGCTAACTCTTCTTGCTCAGTGGTGGTGTAGTTGATCATAAAAGTTGATAGCTTTCTTCTAGCAAAGGCTAACGAGTGGTCAATATATTCTGTTCCCATTTGTGGTAACACAACTCCTAAAGCAATGGAAGATGCATAGACATGCAGGGAAACTCCTTGGTCCAATCTGGGAAAACCAGAATGGGTGCAGTAACCATTTTCTGTTTCAGTGTGTTGAAGCTCTGTTGGCATTCTTATGTCCAACTAACCTGAAAATCCTTATTCAACATCTTCTCCATTAGCGTTGTAATCTAAGCATAGCCCTTAATGAATTTCCTGTAGTAGTTTGTGTGTCCCAACGTAGTGCGCAACTGTTTGACTATCGTGGGGGGGGGGGTAGATCAACTATAATGGAAATTTTGGATGGATCTACCAACAATCTTTGCTTACATACAATATGTCCTAATAGAACTTCAAATGGTGAAAATAAAATACATTTCTTTAGGTTCAAGGCAATTTGACATTGCCTGCATTTATCCAACATTATCCTTAGACATTCAATATGATTCTTCAATAAACTAAAAATAGTCTAATCATCAAAATATGTTTCTAAAACTTTTTGTAGAAATTCCTTGAATGATTCGACCACCACCCTGGAAAAGATGGTTGGGGAATTATTCAATCCAAATGGCATTACTGTGTATTGGTAGGATCCCCATTCTATTTCAAATTTGGTCTTATGGAAATCTTCCTTGGAAATCCGGATCTGATGGTATCCTGAAAATCCATCTGTAAAAGAATATACTTCCTGGCCTCCCACATTATCTAACACCATCAGTGAATGGTGTAGGGAAGGGGTCATTTAAACAAGCATCATTCAACTTCCTGAGATCTACGCATATCCTGATCTCTCCTGTTTTCTTGTCTTGTACTACCATAGGGCTAATCCACTCTGACTCTTCGACAGGTTCTATGATTCCTGCTTCCAACATTCAGTTGATCTCAATCTTCACTTTTTCCTTATATTTATTGTTCAATCTATAAAGTCTCTGTTTGAATGGTCTTGCATCTAGCTTCAGAGGGATCCTTATCTCTCCCATAGGTCCTTTAATGCCCTTCATATCAGTTAACTTGGTTGGAAACAAGTGTTGATATTCATGCAGGAACTCTATAATTTTGTCAATGGTGGAAGCATCCCAATAATCTTCAACATTTTCAATATTTGGTGTCTACTCTGTTCCAATATTGACCTTCTTAATCTTGATCAGCTGTCCAATAAATGGTAGCTCAACTCCTGGTCCTTCCACATCTCTTTGGCCTTCCATTTTTGTGATGTTCACCTTCCTCGGATCATCGTCTTCATCAACATTGATGTTGTAACAACCTTGTAGTTTCTGGAGAGGTGTAGTCCATTCATCCTCTTCTTGTTCCAAAGGAAGGCTATATGCCTCCTTTAATACTTTCTATCTCACAATCTGTAATGCTGGATCTACTAAAGGAAATTGGATTTCAAAGAAGAAGGTAGTTACAAAATTATGAGTCATACCTTCCCAATCCATAGTGATGAGGTACAACTCTGCTTGAAGGTACCAGTTGATAGGGGTGGTTTCCAGTGTGTTAATGAATTTGTGCACCCACTGTTCTTGTGAAATGTTTCTCTAGGCCTCTTTGCAACTCCGTACATGGTCCTTTGGGAAGCTTCAACCTATGTACCAAGCTTCGCATCCTTCCACTTGTGCTAAGAACCGCACTGTCATCAAGGTATGACACTATACCCAATCTGTAATGTTACTATTGTATGCCTCCTACCATCTTGTTGGGGTTTATCTCAGGGCCTGATCCATTTCCAACAATATTTGTTGCATTGGTACATTCCCTTCAAAGTCTGACAAGAAGGTTTCTAAAGGATTCAGACCATCAAAGGTGGGTAAGTTGCTTATTGTTGTGCCAATCCATCGAATTTCTCTTCTTAATCTATCACATCTTATTTTAGATAATTCATACATCTTATTCTGCCAATTCTCCATTGCTTCTTCTAACTATGATGAACATGCACTATCACTTCTCCAACTTAGATTCCCATCGACTGTAGGATTAATGTAGTCATGTTGTCTGGCTGTTAGCTTGTATATATTTTCTAGTGCATATGCGTGGTCTTCTTCTCTGATAGGTTCTATGTATCACTGAACTTCATATGGATCTAAGGTTACAATGACCCTAAGTCCATCTCTTTCAAAATTCATACATATTTTCTTTAAATCAACCACAATGGAATTATTGAAGGCCCAATCAATTCCTAACAGCATAAGATAAGGGCAGTTGTCATCAACTATCTCAATTACCTCAAAATCTGCAAATGTTCTTACTCCATCAATGTCCACAAGGACATGTTCTAATCTTCCAAAAGGGCTTACATCTTGTTGATTAGCCATCCTAAGCCTGATAGGGGAATAGATCAACTTCAGTTTTCCCATCAGAGCCTAGGTTTTCTTCGTCATGACATTGACCTCCGACCCTAAGTCAAGGACTACATAATCTATCTCATACTCTCCTATTTGAGCATTCAAATGTAATTCCTTATTTGTCCTTATCTTCTTACCGATTTGGTGTACTTCCCTATTCAATAAGGGGTCTATCTTTCCTAGATCATATTGTCTGATTAAATTTTGTAACTCTTGTACAATGCTTTCATCCTGAATCAACTTAATACAAGTATATAGGAATTCCATGAGCTTGCTTACCTCTTTTCCTTCTTTTGGCGAAGCAGACTGATCAAATTCTAGAGGCATTCCATATTCTCTCACTTCTTGTCTACTCTTTGACGAGGAACCTTCGTCTCCTCTGAATTCTTTCCTTACTTCCTCAAACATTTGTGTCTTCTCTGTAGCTTTCTTGATTCCTGAATCTTTTGTATTCTTCCCTTGGTCCAGTTTATCTTCTCCTATAACAACACCTCCTCTGGTTATAAAAACAACTCTAGGGTCTTCTCCGCGAGGCTCAACATATATCAGTTGCACTTGCGAGTTCTGCTGAGGTCCTCGTTGTTCTTGAAGCTTAGCTAGCAGCACAAAACAATTTTCTATAACATGGTCAAATGAGCTGCAGTAGCTGCAAGTAGTACAAGGGTTATGACAATCCCTTATAAGGTGTCCTAGTTGTGTGCAGTTATAACATATGATCTATCCTCGGCCTTGAACGATTCCTCCTCCTTGTCCTCTTCCTCTGAATCCACTGCGAGGTTTGAAGTTGCCTCTCCTAGGAGAGTTATACTGTGTAGTGTTTCCTTCTTTCTGTACTTCTCCTTGAATCTTATATATGTCTCTCAACCTTTCATGCATGAGAGCGTAAGCCCTACAATCCCTATCGTCATGTCCTACGGAATTACATAATGTATAGTACAAATTTGTAGGTGTCTGAACATACTTTTTCATGTAGTAGCACTCACCAGGGCGATGTATGTTTCTGCATACCTTGCACCAAGGTAAGTTGACTTGCTTCAAAGGGCTCGGAGCTCCAGAAGACAAGTATTAATTGAATAGGGGAAAATTTTCCTTGTCATGGCCTTTTGATATACATCTGACACACCAGGTGTCTTCTCTTTTATCATTTTCCTTGTCTTTCTTCATATCTTCAACCTGCAAAGACAAACTAGTTAGCTGACTCAAGATCTGGCTCATACCTGAGCTGGATTCTCCCATAGGGGATGATTCTAACTTCATGGTGATCTCCAGTGCCTCAGACTATGAAGAAATATTCTGTTGCATCAGGGGAACTCCGATGTGTGGTAAGAGGGCAACAATGACCCATTCTTTGTTCTATTCATATGGGATCTGAAAAGTCAATCGACTTGTCAAGGTTTTGAATCTCTGATCGAATTCCCAAACAGGTTCAACCACCTTCTGTTTGATCTCCTTCAGTTATGTAATAAACTGCAACTCTGAATTGGGTTTCTTGAACTCTACAATCAGTGCATTCTTAATATGATTCAACGGCTTAGGCTGTGCAAGTCCTTGGACAAGTTTCATGTACCATATCAGTGCACGAACCCTTAGAGTGGTACTAAAATAGGTTCTTTTGACTGCTTCGTCAGTGACATATTTAATATTCCATATGGCTTCACATAGGAACCAGTGCTGATCAGAATCTTTAGATCCATCTCCCTTAAATATAGGAATCCTCATCTCATATTCCATAGATCTTCCTAGGGTTCCTGGCTGAATATGTGGTGGACTACTATTGACAGTGCTTTAGACACTCTGGTGACTGGGATTACTCTAGTTTCTTAATACTAATGAATCAACAGGAGGGATAAAACTACTTACTTCGATGGTCTGCACAGTTTCTGAGGTTTCATGTTCTCCCCGACGAAGCTCTTCATATTTTCCTTCCTCTTCCCTAGTAGGTTTTGAATGTTCTTCATCTGTTAGTTCTACCTCTTCTCCACTATAGAAACCCTCCTCCCGATAGTTCTTCTTAAACAGGTTTGTAAGGTGAACTTCCCAGAACACTCTCCCACTACGTGTATGTCCATCTTCTGTGTCGCTATCGCCGTCTGAAATCTTGAACATTATTATTTCTATATCCAACCAGTCTACTGTATCTTCAATATGTTCTTATCATGTAATAGCATCTTGAGTCTCAACTTCAGGAATTGTAAAAAATTTCCTCCGGGTCCCTTGAAGAAGTATCTCTCAGCTTGGCTATATGATTATACTCTGTCAACAACAAACTTTGTGATGTACCCTCCAATGGTGCTATCAAACCAGTGATCTAATGCTCGTCATACAACGTTATCAACTCTTTTGAACTTCTTGATCAACTCTGACATCCAAACCATAGGAGGTATAGATCAGATCTTAAATTGGGTATTTGATAATCTAGCTAGCCACTCATACAGTTCCTGATGGATTCCCCCAAAGAAAATTTTGTGTATATCAATAAAGATATATTTCTCCAACCAATCCCTTGAACTAAGATTAGGGTTCTTGTTCTGGGCTTCAGCAAAGTCCTTTTCTTGATCCTCTATCCACTTTTGAGTCTCTTTCTTCGATGGAGGCCACCTTGAAATTCCCTCAAGAATATTCCTGTCCCAACAACGGAAAAATTTGTTGGCACAGAGGTAGAACCAGGGTTCATCTCCAAGAGAACACCACAAATCCCTAAATACTGGCCCTTTCAGAAACACATGTGAAGCAGATGCAGTCTCACCTGAAGCAGTTATGAGGGGGTTGTAGGACAGGGATGTCTACAACCAAGGGGAATATGAAGTGGATCTAATACAAGAACAACACAACATTCATATATCACCTATCAGCTTAGATCTATTCTTCACATCTACTTATTGTTGGGTATGTGTTATATTCTTTGCATGAGTAGTAGTGTCTGAGCGTCTACGCTGGGCGCACAGCGGGGTGCAGGGGGGTGGAGCCCCCCGCACGGGGGTTCAGGGGAAGTGCCCCCGAATTTTTTTTTCGCATCGGGATGACATATTTCCAGGACCACATGATATTTAGGTGGTTTTTCGACACATGGTTTTTGCCGATGGTTTTCTATTTCCAGTTAAGGAATTAGGGTTTTGGACTAATCCAAGTCATCGAGTTAGGGTTTTGGATTCCGCTGGCTCCTATATGTATATTTTATTGTAAATAATGTAACACATTGTATGAATATAATATATGCTGGTTTTCCCGGTTTGGGTTTCCAGGTGAAAAATATCTGTGTAATGTTTGTATTTGCCATTGTATCTTTTCTGTTCTTTTCTAAATATCAGTTTGCATTAGATATTGTACAAGGTTAGAATTTACATTTGGTATCAGATCTTTATTGGCTTCAGGGGGACGCCTTTGTCATCAAGGGTTTGGCTCAGGACTGTGATAAGCCTTGTAACAGTGGGAGATCTGCGGTATTGTTTTTCAGGTGAAAAGAAATGGTAAGCAATTTGAAGATGGAGATCGAGAAGTTTAATGGGAAAATCTTTGAGCTGTGGAAGCTCAAGATGGAATATTTTTTGGTGGAAAGAGATCAGTGGATCGCAGTAGATCCAGGTACTGCACCTATAGGAACTTCTGCAGATGACTGGAAAAAGACGGATCGGAAGGAAAAGAGCACAATTCGACTGTGTCTCTCCGATTCAGTATTACTGAATGTGTCAGAGGAAGCTACAGCCAAGGATTTATGGGAAAATTTGGGGAAGTTGTATCAGTATAAGTCACTAGTAAATAAACTATTCCTGAGAAAGAAGTTGTATAACTTGAGGATGAGAGATGGAGACTCGGTTGCAGATCATTTGAACGCATTCAATACTATGGTAAGTTAGTTAGTATCTGTTGATATTAAAATTTCAGATGAAGATAAATGTATCAGTTTGTTGTGTTCTTTACCAGACTCGTGAGATAGTCTGGTTGTGGCCATAGGTAGTAATACAACTTCTTTGAAGTTTTAAGAAGTGGTCTCGTCCTTGTTGTCGGAGGATTTGAGACGAAAGAATATGGAAGGACATAACACATACACATTATTTGCAAGAGGACGTTCCCAGGAAAGAAATAAATCTAATTCTTCAAGTGGGAGATCTAAGTCTAAGGGTAGATCTAAATCTCCTGGAAAGTTTGGAAGGGTATGTTGGAGGTGTGGAAAAGAAGGGCATTACAAGAAGCAGTGTAGATCCAAAGTTGAGAAAAAGAAGGGATCTGAAGAATCATCTTCTACAGAAGAAAAGACCTCCAAGGAAGAAGGAGGGGATGTGTACTTGGCCTCTTCAAGCACACATGCAGATCATGAGGCATGGTTGATTGACTCAGGTGCATCCTTTCATATGACTCCCCA
>ML798025.1:234460-254868 GCA_009831015.1 Picea engelmannii | reverse complement strand
TGGAAATTAAAAGAGATCGAAAAAGGAGGAAACTCTGGTTAAATTAGAGAAAATATGTTGAGACAATATTGCAGAGGTTTAATATGCAGGAATGTAAACCGGTTAAGGTTCCTATTCCTGTTGGTGTAAAGTTATCTGCGGATTAGTGTCCCAAGACACATGAAGAAGAGGAGGACATGTCTCATGTTCCATATGAAAGTGCAGTTGGCAGTTTGATGTATGCAATGGTCTGTACTAGACCAGACATTGCACATGCAGTGGGAGTTTTGAGCAGGTATATGTCAAAACTAGGGAAGGAGCATTGGATAGTAGTAAAAAGGGTTTTTAGGTATTTGTGTGGAACTGCTAGCTATGGATTGTGCTATGAAGGAAGACCAGGATTGGACAGAGTGGTTGATATACATGGCTTTGTGGATGAAGATTGGGATGGAGATTTGGATCGTACGAGATCTACAAGCGGGTATGTGTTTAACCTGTTTGGAGGAGCAATAAGTTGGATGAGCAAAAGACAGGTTGTAGTGGCACTTTCAACTACAGAATCTGAATACATGGAATCCACTCATGCAAGTAAGGAAGAAGTATGTTTACAAATATTGTGTTCACGTATTGGGTTGGTACAAGAAGCTGTAAGGATAGAGTGTGACAGTTAGAGTGCAATTTTCTTAGCGAAGAACCCTGCTTATCATTCAAAGACAAAGCACATTGATGTTCAATATCACTTTGTGAGAGAAATGATTGAAGAAAAGAAAGTATCACTGATCAAGGTGGACACTTTGAAGAATGTTGCAGATTCATTAAAAAAATCTGTGAGCACTGAGAAGTTTTCTTGGTGTAGAGGATCCATGGGCATTGTTTCCCTAGATTGTTGACTATGTAACCCTGTAATACCCTGTGTGCAAAGAAAACAATAAGTGGGAGAATGTTGGGTATGTGTTATATTCTTTGCACAAGTAGTAGATTCTGAGCGTCTGCGCCGGGCGTATAGGGGGGGCGAAGCCCCCCGTGTGGGGGTTCGGGGGCAGCGCCCCAGAATTTTTTTTTCGCACCGGGATGACATATTTCCAGGATGACATATTACCAGGACAACATATTTCCGGGACAACATATTTCCGGGACTACATATTTCCGGGACCACATGATATTTAGGTGGTTTTTCGGCACATGGTTTTTGCCGATGGTTTTCTATTTCTGGTTAAGGAATTAGGGTTTTGGACTAATCCAGGTCATTGGGTTAGGGTTTTGTATGCCGCTCGCTCCTATATGTATATTGTATTGTAAACAATGTAACACAATGTATGAATATAATATATGATGGTTTTCCCGGTTTGGGTTTCCAGGTGAAAAATCTGTGTGTAATGTTTGTATTTGCCATTTTATCTTTTTTGTTCTTTTCTGAGTATCAGTTTGCAGTAGATATTGTACAAGGTTAGAATTTACACTTATCAGATCTAAAATGGTAATGCAATCATAGTATGTTAATGAAAGAGATAAAATACCAATCACACACGACACAGAATATACATGGTTCACCCTCTCTCTAGGGCTACATCCACAGAACTGTGCTATAATATATTAAGGTAAACCATACAGTTCTTGTCTATGCTCTTAGCTAGCAAATCTTCTTTATTCTCCTCTCTTTCTCTCCCCTCCCTGTGCACCCAGCTACAAGGTTGATGTTCGCATCCAACTGAAGATATTACAATACCAAAAGGATCTCATACTCAACACTTCTTTCTCACACACTACTACTCGCTTGATCACACAACGACAAAGAAAACAACAATAATCATAACACCAACCCATCCCAGGTCCTTTAGACCTGTATTTATACATTCAAATAGCTCACCAAAATCCTTAGGCTGAAACCTAGGTGTCCAAAATCCTAGATACCAAAAACCTAGGTGTCTAAAACCCTAGGTCAACTTGACCCGTATTTTCAAGGCTTCGCCAGCCTGTCTTTCCTTCCTTCTCATGTGGTTCTTAAAAGAATCCAACGATGGATTTTATCGCTTGATGAGTTTTCCATGATCCTTCTTTCTTTCTTATCTGTCATCCCCGATCTCCTCATTCAATGGCTTACTTCGCTCCGTCTTTTTTGCTCTTTTTCTCACTTCGACCTAGTAACAATCACTCTGTATTCTGCGAAGTTCACATTCTCCCTTTTCTTCCTTGATCTTCACATACTTCCATAACCAAGGGCTGACACCAACACCATGCCATCTTAGACTATCGTAAAAAGGAATTTACTTTCCTGGATGAAGAAGGAAACCAAAGGAAAGTGTAGGGAATCCCAAGGGCAGTTACTGTCAAAGAAATATTAGCAATGCGGCTAAGGAAGTGTTACAGGAAGGGTTGCCAAATATTCGCAACTCATATGGATAAGGTGTCAAATATTGAAGACCATGCAATATTAAAATATTTTTAAGATGTGTTCTAGGAGGTACCTGGACTACCCTCGAAGAGAGATATTGATTTCTCTATAAACCTGATGCCTGGAGCAGTTCGAGTGTCAAAACATTCTTACAGAATGAGTACACCAGAGATGAAAGAACTGCAATTGTAGCTTGAAGAAATTTTTAAGAAGGGGTATATATGCCCAAGTGTGTCACCGTGGGGTGCCCTGGTCCTATTCATGAAGAAGAAATATGGGATGTTGATATTGTGCATCAATTTCAGACAGTTGAATAAAGTTACTATAAATAACAAGTATCATTTTCCAAGGATCGATGTTCTCTTTGATCAGTTGAAGAATGCCAAGATATTTTCAAAATTAGATCTCAGGTTAGGGTACCACCAGGTAAGGATAAAGGATGAAGACATCAACAAGACCGCCTTCAGAACAAGGTATGGTCATTATGAATTTACAGTGGTTCCATTTGGGTTATCAAATGCACTCGCGGTTTTCATGTGCCTAATGAATGGTGTATTCAGGGAATATCTAGACAAGTTTGTCATAGTATTTTTGGATGACATCCTGGTGTATTCCAAATCAGAGAAAGAGAATGAACATCATCTGAAGATGGTGTTGCAGGTGCTAAGATAGGACCAATTGTATGCCAAATTGAGCAAGTGCTCATTTTATCAAAAGAAGATCCATTACTTAGGGCATATCATTTCAAAGGATGGGATAGCCATGGATCCTGAGAAGATAGAATCCATCAGAGAATGGTTAGTGCCGAAGAATGTGATAGAAGTCTGATCCTTTATGGGTCTAGATGGCTATTACAAAAGTTTCATTGCAGGGTTCTCAAGGATAGCTCACCCCATCACTTCCCTGCAAAGGAAGGAATAAATTTCAATGGACAAAAGAATGTGAGAGAAGATTCTAGCAATTGAAGAAGCTATTAACTAGTGCTCCAATCCTAAGGATTGCAGATCCGAATGAAGATTTTGTAGTGTGTACAGATGCATGCAAAGAAGGACTGGGTGGAATCCCCAATCAGAATGGGTTTGTGGTATGTTATGAATCTAGAAAGTTGAAGGATCATGTAAAGAACTATGCAACTCATGATTTGGAGTTAGAAGCCATAATGCACACCCTGAAGAAATGGAGGCACTATCTCATGGGAAGGAGGTTTGAACTGAGGACATACCATAATGGTCTGAAGTATTTATTTGATCAACCAACCTTGAATGCTAGGAAAAGTAGATGATTGGAATTCCTTTGTGAGTACAACTTTGATATCAAGCATATCAAAGGAAAGGATAACAAAGTGGTTGATTCACTCAACAAAAGAGTGCATGAAATACATGCTACGACCATTATCATGTATCAAACTGATATTAAAGGCATAATTTCAGAAGTTGCAATTGCAGATTTGCAGTACATGGAATTGGTAACAAAGCTACAACAAGGTAAGATGCTACAGAAAGTGGAAAATTATAAATTGGAAGCTGATGGAACACTCTTGTACAAAATCATAATTTATGTACGTAATTCCAAGGATTTGAGAATTATGATATTGAAGGAAATGCATAATGTGCCTTATGCTTGGCACCCTAGATATCAGAAAACAATGGAAATAGTCAAGAGCCATTGCGTTTGGCCAGGTATGAAGAAGGAAATTGTAGAATACATCGCCATATGTATGGAGTGTCAGAAGGTCAAAGATGAACATAGGCACCCAACAAGGTTGCTATAACCATTACCCATTCCTGAGTGGAAGAGGGAAGTGGTGACAATGGATTTCATCACAGGATTTCCTAGAATCGACAAGAAGCATGATTCCATCATGATCGTGGTGGATAAGCTTATGAAAGATGCCCATTTTATTCAATTTAAAACTACTCACAAGGCAACTAATGTTGTTAATATCTATATGAAGGAAGTAGCATGATTGCATGGTATTCCCAAGACAATTGTGTTTGATAGAGACTCAAAATTCACCTCAAAGTTCTGGAAAGGGTTATTCAAAGGGTTCATAACGAATCTAAACTTCAGCACAACCTATCATGCTAAGTTTGATGGGAAAACATAAAGGGTGAACCAACTGATAGAGGACATGTTAAGGATGTATGTGATGGACAAACCATCTAAATGGGAAGATTATCTACACTTGGTAGAATTTTCCTACAACAATGGGTATCAAGCATCATTGAATATGAGCCCGTTTGAATCACTTTATGGAAGAAAGTGAAACACACCAATAATATGGGACAACCCATCTGATAGAGCAATAATTGGGCTAGAGTTTCTCAAGGAAATGGAAGAGAAAATGCTGAAGATTAAGCAGAATTTGAAGGTTTCCCAAGAAAGACAGAAAATGTATGCAGACAAAGGAAGAAATCGCAGGGAGTTTAAAGTTGGTGATCATGTTTTATTCAAAGTGAAAGCCAACAGAAGTTCCCTAAAGCTGGGAAACTATTCCAGGTTGGCAGCCAGATGTTGTGGTCCATTTGAAATCCTAGAAAGGATTGGACCAGTTGCATATATGCTTGCATTACCTGCATCCATGACTGTACATAATGTGTTTCATTTTTCATTGTTTAATAAATATATACCTGATGCTAATCATGTTATTGATTGGAATGTTATTAAGGTGGAGAAATAAGGCATATTGCAGGTGCATCCAATGCATATACTAGATTGGAAAATTAAGCAGCACCGGAATCGAGCCATAGGGCTTGTAAAAGTCCAGTGGACCTAGTACGGTCTTGAGGACGCAACATGGGAGCATGAAGATGCCATGTGGGCAGAGTACCCACATATTTTTGAAGGTTTTGGAAATCTTGTTGTTATGGTGTAAATAAGTTTCACTGGGGATAGTGCAAAAATAAGGGGAGGGGATTGTAACACCCCAAGGCCGAGCCCCTACTGAATTGTAATTATTTTTATAGGCTAGTGAGCCGAGTGTTTATAAGCTGAGAGACTTATGTTTTTATTAGGATGATGAGCCAGATGCTAAGGCTAATGAGCCTGATTTTGTATATGTACACACTCTCATCATTAATAAAATTACACTGTTGCGTGTAGACCGACCATGAATAAGAGTTATGGGGGACTAATCTCTACTAGGTAGGGTATGGGAGGGGCATAAGTGTCTAGGACTAGGAGCTAAGCTAGAGGGATTACCTCTAAGGGAATAATATTTTATTATTATTTCCCAAAAAAGATATGGTTGACATAAGTTGTGTTGTCCTAAGTTCCTGGGAGAAAGCGAAATGAGTGCAGCTTCAAAAAAACATGTGTTAACATGGGCACATGCATTTTATATCTAGGAAAGCCAGCTTGTTGGGGGGTTTTCTTCGCATTCGAGCGTTGTTTCCATCCTTGCGTCAGGACCAATTAGGAGTTTTTCGTCATGACCCTTAAGTTTCTTTGGAAGTCTCCCACCTTCCCAATTGAACAGGGATTCATGCATTGAACCAGTTCTCCATATTCATCACCTCTATATCTAGTATGCACCTTTGGAATCCTGCAATCATACTTGAGTTATCCCGTGTGTCTTTTGTGAAACCTGACACAATTATATTCGCCTGAGCTGTGTTGTGTCTTAGTGTTTGGCTGTTTCTATTTTCGGTGTCCATACCCATTCTCTGTTGCTTTTGTCACCCATGTGTAGATGAATGTTGTTTCTTGTTTCTTAGGAGATGAATTGAAGAAGCAGGTTGTCAAGCCTGTGAGTAACTATCCCAGGTGAGAGAGATGTTGGGAAGTGAGTTCTCTTGGAAGTAAGTCCCATAGTAGCTACAGTACTCTGAGACTTCTGGTCCAGCATGTTGCCGAAGCCTAAGGTAAGGGAGGTGTAGTAGCCAATGGACTTGTATTAGTGAAGGCATAATCTCTTGGGATGAAGCAAGCATGTGGGGAATGAGGGTATGCCAGTTGTGGGCGTAAGTGGATCCTGGGATAAAAGATCCTTACTATTGTTCTGTGCAACTTCCTTGCTGTTCTTGCCAAGCCTAGAATTCCCTTGCCCACTGGAGTTTAGTCCTAGATCGGGGGTGACCCACTGCCAAGTGTGATGAGAAGTGTGGTGTAAGGCTAGGAGGTTCGTGGAAGGTCTACACGCTGTTAGTGGTCATATATTAAAAGATAAGTACCAATTCTTTGTTCGTTGTATGTTGTGTATTTGTATTTTCATTATAATTAATGAGTAATGGTTGTATATATGTATCTTTCATGTATGGGTTAAATGTTGCTTCTGTTTGATTGCATTAGATAGATATAGATGTATAAGTGTGAATACTAGATGTTATCTCTATTTTCCGGTTAAGTTTTATATGTGATTATTTCCGCAAACTTACTCGGTGGCCTAGCCTGGCCTGCTGTTTAAGGCCAGAATGTCTTACAAATTGGTATAAGAGCTAGTTGAGCTAAGTGAAGTGTCGGAGTAGTAGTTTTTCCCAGCCTGTTAGTGGTTGGGGAGGTTACAAATTGGTATCAGAGCCAGTTGAGCTAAGTGAAGTGTTCGAGTAGTGACATTGCCCGACCTGTTGGTGGTTGGGGACGTTACAAGAAGTATGCTTGGGATAGCTTCCTATTTCACTTTCTTATCTTCCATTGGAAACAACATATGTGTATGACCATTCTTCTCAAAGTTGTAACTATTTTGTGCCCAACATATGTTGTAAGGTGACAACATATGTGCCCAAGCCAATGTGTCCTGAAATTACCTGGATGCTTCATGAACTTGCTGTCATCTATCGATACCAAATCTCCTTGCTTAAATGCTTTATTCTTGATATGTCTGTCATGGTAAGCCTTTCGTGTTCCTGTTGTACCTGCTAATGAAATCATATGATAAACCAGTCTTCCTCTAGTTCCACCAACTGCGCAAGCCTGTCTCGCACATCACCTGTGTCATCCATACCTGTAAATACTGCAATTATTAAGCTGGGAACCAAATATTCCATAGGTACCATTACTTCCAGGCCATAAACTAACTTAAAGGGAGTCTGCATTGTCATATTTTTGCAAGTGGTTCAATAATCCCATAACATTGTTGGCCATCTCAAATCCCAATCATATCTATTCACACTGCAAATCTTCATCAACACTGTCTCCAAGATCTTATTGAAATATTAGACTATACCATTCGTTTGTGGGTGGTAGGGCGTGCTCTTCTGATTTTGAACTTAAAATTCTTGAGTCAAGGCTTCAATAGTCTTATTAATAAAATGTGTTCCTTGATCACTCATAAGGGTCTTTGAGCATCCAAATATGGTTATGATATCATCAAATATGAATCGCGCAGCTATAGTTGCACTACAATCTTTAACTTCTCTTGCTTCTTCCCATATGGTCAAATACTTTGTCGCAGTGATGATGTATCGATCTCCTTTGTTCTTTCTTTGTGGGTTGATAGGTCCCACAAAATCAATGGCCCATTTCTCAAATGCCTGTAAAGTAAGCTAAGGTGATAAAGGCATCTCATCTCTTCTGGAAGGTTTCCCAACTCTTTGACATACAGTGCAGGCTCTGTAGTATTCCTTAGCATCTTTGTGTAAGATGGGCCATGAGAGGCTAGCTCTAAGAACCTTCTGTGTCGTTGCTTTCCCTGCATATTGTCCTCCTGCGATGCCTTCATGTGCTTATTTCATAATGAATGCCTCCATAACAAATCTCCTCAAAATATCATATGGTCCCATCTTATATAGTTGTCCAACTATAAGTGAAAAAATTGTAGAAATTTCAATACCAATTAAGTATTTCCCAGATTCTCCTGATCTAACAATTATTTGTCGCTTGTTAAATACATAATCGATTCTACTAATATTCTTGTGGAATTTAAACCACGATTTCCAATGCAATATCAAGAAAAAGAATAAATCGCACATAACACAGATGTTTTAATGGGAAAGCGTAAAGCTAAAAACCCCACTATCATATATTATGTATATCATGGATCATGAAACAATCTCATACAAAAATCTAATCCAAGAGCTCTCAGTACAATACAATCGTCTCACACTATCATGCAAAAATCAACAAATACATGTGCCAATTCTCTGCCTCCAAACAACCTGCTTCCTCTGTGCAAATCCCTGCAATGGATGAATCCTCTACACTAGGTTGCACATTGCTCATGGGAATATCCATTGTATGTGTGATTGCATGAGTTCACTTCACTCGAATCACAACTGATATCCAACCTATCCCTTTCACCTGTTATCTCAACTGGGTCTCCACTGGATCTGACATGCATGTAGTTAACAATGGTAAATCTTCAGTTGCATGTGAGATCACTGATTTTGAATTAATTAATAATTAATTCACTGAACTTTCACTAGTGTAAGTTCAATTACAACTAGTACAAATGAGCTTAACTCACTTAACTGAGTTAAGCTACTTTACAACTCACATAACTACACTTATAATTCTGTTACAACTCCAAATCACTTAATTATAACTAATTCGAATTTCCTGTCCCACCAGTCAACCTTATAACTCGAATTTCCTATAGTTAACTAATTTTCCATTTCAATTAATTATTTCAAGTAATTATGAGATAATAGATTAATATTTATTGTCCAGTTTATTTAAGGGAAAAATAAATTAGACACACATTTCTTCTTGACTTTTCAACACTCCCTCTTAACAAGAAAGGGATTATCCTTCACCCCGATCCTGTCTCTATTGTATTCGAATTTTCTCTTGGTGAGCACCTTCGTCAAAATGTCTGCATTGTGATCTTCCATAGGAATGTAATGAAGCAACATGATCTTCCACTGCACATGATCTCTGAGATGATGATACCATATATCTATATGCTTAGATCTATCATGGAACACGGGATTAATTGAGAGTTTAATGCAACTCTGATTATCACAATGAATCACTGTCAGATCTAAATGAGAACCAAACAAACTAACCAAGATATTTCTCATCCAGATAGCCTCACATGTAGCTTGACTCACTTCCATGTATTCTGCTTCCGCTGAACTGAGTGCCACGGATCTCTGGTTCCTTCTGTACCAAGAAACAACTATAGATCTGATACTAAAGATCCCCCCTGATGTGCTCTTTCTGTCTATTGGGCTGTCCACCCAATCTGCATCTGTGAAGCCATGTAACTTCACCTCATCCATCTGTTTGTACCATAATCCATACTCAGATGTTCCCCTCAGGTATCTCAGGACATGCTTACCCACCTTCCAAAAGATCTTGGTAGGCTTAACCATCGCTTGACTCAGTTGGTTAACTGCATAGAAAATGTCTGGTCTCATGTTCAATAAATACATTAGCTAACCCACTAACTGTTGATAGATAGTAGCATCCACTACCTCTCCAGAAGTAGCATCCTCTTTCCTCCAGTTTCCTAGAAGAGGAGTATCCATGGGTTTGCATCCATCCATGTGAAACTTACCCAGTATCTCCCTTGCATACTTGCCTTGAGACACAAAAAGTTCACCATCTCACTGCCATATTTCCAATCCAAGGAAATAATGAAGAAGGCCCAAATCCTTCATCTCGAACTCCTTTGCAGGGTCCTCCTTGCATGAGTGTATCAGTTGCTCATCACCAATCAGTATTAAATCATCAACATAAAGAACAATGATTAAAAACTTACCCTCCACCACAATTTGGTATAGGTTTGCATCCGCTTCACTTTTGGTGAATCCTAGTCTGGTGAAATAGTTGTCTATCTGAGTGTACCAAGCACGGGGTGCTTGCTTCAGCCCATACAATGCTCTCTTGAGTCTGCACACATGTGAATCCATGTCAAAGGTCTCAAAACCTTCTGGCTGCTCAATGTACACTTCTTCCTCAATGATCCCATTGAGAAACATAGTTTTTACATCCATCTGATGAATGGGCCAGCCCATCTGTGTTGAGAGTGAAAAGATGGATCTTATGGAAGAGTACCTTGTGACAGGTGCAAAGGTCTCATCATAATCTATCCCCTTGATCTGTGAGAAGCCTCAGGCCACAAACCTGACCTTGTATTTATCAACACTCCCATTAGCAACTTTCTTTTCCTTGTATATCCATCTCAAACCTACCACTTATTTGTCAACCGGTCTTGGGACAATTTCCCATGCATTATTTTTGACAATGGAGTCATACTCCTCTACCATAGCATCAATCCAAGTGGTATACTGCACTGCCTCCTGAAAGGAAGATGGTTTAGTCACAATACATTTTCTCATGAGATCCATGGATCCAGTAAATCGATCAGGAGACTATCTCTGTATGCGCTGTGAAGTAGGGGCTCCTACATTCTGTGCAACATCTAGTCTCAATCTATCAGCTTCTGTGGTGTACTTTCTACCATTTTTGATGGATGACTCTGCTTGAGTGGCTTCCTCCACTCCATGAACCTCCTCATGTGTCTGATCCACATATTGAGACTCATCTTTGGGAACCAACAGTTCCTCTTCTACATGCAAGTCTAGCTCCCTCTTAAGCAACAACTGTATGGCTTTCCCCTCATCGAATTTTATATCCCATTGCATAATAGTCATCTTATTGTTAGGAAAATACACACAATAATTATGGGTTTTCTGTGTGTACCCCACAAAAATACCAAATTCAGCAGTTGGTTCCAGCTTCTTCCTGACATCCTTGGTCACATGCACATAAACAAATGAGCCAAAAATATTAAAATGCGAAACATCAGGTTTCTTACCAGTGAAATCTTCTTCAGGTGTACTCATTCCAAGTACTCAATGAGGACAATGATTTTGCACATAAACCGCAGTATTGCATGCTTCTGCACACAAATACATTGGTAGGCCCTGATCATGCAACATCACTCATGCTACACCCACGATCATTATGTTCTTCCTCTCTGCTACCCCATTTTGTTGTGGGTTATGAGGCACTATGAGTTCTCTTCGAATTCCTTCTTTGCTACAAAAGTCTTTCAGTTCATTGGAGATGTATTCTCCACCATTATCACTCCTTAGAGCTTTCACTTGCTTCCCTGACTCTTTCTCCACCAATACTTTTGTAATATCCCTCGGCCGAACCCAAATGTAAATATAATCCAAGTATATTTAAGCTAGTGAGTTGTTTAGACATCAATTTTGTAATAAACATTTCATGGAATGGTGCGCACATACACTGCGCAGTAAGGGATGTAATGTGCACATTTCTGAATATCACACGCAGTAACTAAGGTGCGTGCAACCTTACAGACAAAGGAGACAATGCAGAGTGACTAAATAGTGTGCAACCTTGAGGTCAACGGATACCGCACGCAGTAACTAAAGTGCGCGCAATATTAAGGTCAGCGAACCTTTCTGTATATAATATGCATTATAGGTTGGTGAGCCAGTATTATAAGCCAGAATTCTTATGTCTTGGAATTAGGCCAGCGTGCCTAGATGTTAAAGGCTAGAGTGCCTATTTTGTATATATCTCATGATTAATATAAAAATACATCGTTACGCGCAGAATGACCATGATAAAAGAGAAGGAGGACTAGATTCCTCCAAATAGGGAAAGGGAGGGCCTAAAGTTAAGAACAAGGCTAATCCAGAGAGCTTAAAGCTGAAAAGAAATATTATATTAATATTTCTTAAAAACATAAAGTACGAATAATTAATTTATCCTAAGTCCTAAAGTAGGGGACAAGTGTATCAAAGTAGCTTCCAACATGACAAGTGTCAAGTTGGAGACATGCATACTGATTGTCGAGACTTAGTTCCTTTGAAGGGGGAATCGACCATTGTGAAAAGGGAGGAATCTTACCATTTTTTCCTTCGACCAGAGAACCAATATCCATGATACATTCCATCAATCCTTGAGCTACCTCATATCTTCCTACCATCATACCTAGACCAGATTGATATCCATTCCTGTTGGTGTACCTGTAAGCTTGGGAGCGAGATTGAAGAGGCGGGTTGTTAGGCCCATGAACAATTGTTTGAGTGAGGGAATTGTTGAGGATCGATTTCCTGAAGGTGATAAACTGCGTCTGCAGCGTTCCGAGACTTTCATTCCGGCCTGTTGCTGAAGCCCTGGAAGGGAAGTGGGGTAGCTGAAGGACTGTTGAGCAGAGAAGGGGCACACTTCCTTGGGTGGGATAGGCATGTGGGGAAGGAGAGGCTGTAGGCTGTGGTTGAGTGAACACCTAAGTGGGAGTCTTTCCGATTGACCGTGAACCTCTAGTCAAGTTAGGAATCCCTTTCCCAGGTGGAGTCTAGTCCCATCTCGGGGGTGACTCACTGTTGAGAGTGATGAACAGTGTATTCTAAGGCTGGGAGGTTTGTAGACGGTCTACACGTAGTTGGTGACATTATTGCCAAGATAAGTACTGGTTATGTGTTGAATTCCATGCTGCATTGTCATTTATGTGTTATTTTATGGGTTTTATTGCCTGTGTGAGCATAACTATCCGTATGTTTAAGGATATACCCTATTTACATTGCATGTTTGTCATCACTGTTAAATCAATCTGAAAATCATATAAAATCATATATTTACAGAACACAACTGGTTGTTTATCTTTTATACATGAAGCTTCCGCTAGAGCATTGTATGTATATGTTTAATTGCATGCAGTTCAATATGTATGTATGCTTGTGTGTGTATATACGTATTTAGAGAGATAAAAAAAAAGTTATGTGACATACCTCAGTTGAATACTAGTTCTTACATTATGTTGTCAGAACTAAGCTAAGCGTCTGAGTAAGTGACATTCCCCAGTCAGTGGGTGGACGGGTTGTGTTACAGTATGGTATTAGAGGATCAGTTTTCGACACTTAGCCTGAATGGGCCAAACCAGTCGAATGGAGATGAGATTACAATATGGTGTCGATTACAGTATGGTATACAGTATATTGTGTTTATGGAAAATTGAGCCACCGTGCGAAAAAATAATATGTAGATATGCACACGCTAAATTTAGCATTGCGCTGAGTGCATACACATAGTTAAGGTGCACGTGGTGTGCGCAGTATTGTGAGGCATAGTGAAGTTGTTTGGTGCACACATGGTAGGAGTATGTGTTATATTTCTATAGTGCAGGCAAGGGTGCACGCAGGTAGTTGTGCACAGTCGCGACAGAGTATTTAGTGGGACATACATATTATTGTATGTGGTAAGGCATATTGAACTTTAACATGATGCAATGCATAGAGCGAAATGCATGTGGAATATCCAAGTGCGATATAGAAACAGTGCACAGAGGATATTGGTGCGCAACACAAAAGTAGTGCACGCAAGTTATTGGCGCAACGAAGAGGAAATGTATAGCAGAAACAGGTGTGCGGAAACATGATTTACCTTATAAAATCGTTTGCACGATAAACAAAGGTACACAGGTTGAATTTTTATGTGCGCAAAATCATATGAAAAGCTAATTAAGATGACGAGCCTGAGTTTAATTAGAAAAAATTTACATAGTATTCAAAGAAAGAGGAATACACAACTGCATTGAAGTATTATTTAAAATACGTCAAGTGAATGAGATGAATTCTAGCCTCTAATTCAAACAGTTGAAAGTGAAATATAAGTTACAAGAAGACACATAATATTAAAGGAAACAAGATTCGTAACATCATCAGTGGAATCTTTTCTTAAGCAGTACAAAATCCGATTTTGCGCTTATATATTCATTCAAAATCCAAAATTACAAAAGGGGATGATTCAAAATAGAAGTGGCCCTATTCAAAGATACCGTACAAGAACAGGTCTATCATCTCTGGAGCTTCCTTACCTCTGCTATCATCTGTCCAAAAATCGCTGAAATATACTCAATTGTATTGAGGGCTCATTTCATCTTAGCTAGCTCCTCCTTTAAAGAATCTTACCACGCCGGTTGATTCTCTCCAACACTCTTAGCCGCTTCAGCGACGGGTTCTTTCTTTTGTCGCTTGCTTCATTTCTTCTTAGCAGCTGGTCTGTTGATAACCAGATCCCTCATGATTAGACTCAACCTGATTTCCAATCTTGAATCAGTAACAGGTACTGTGTGAAATTTAGTCGCCAGTATCTGCGTGACTACCTTTTCCTTTGTACTCGCAGGAAAATTTAGCATGTTGCCCGAATAACCAGTCTCATTGGATTTAACTAGGTCCATATACCTCACTTTTGTGGACACCAAAATACTTTTGCAGAGATGATAAGTTCGAACCAGTTTGGAGACTTCTCGCTGATGGATAAGATGATGCTTCCATTCCCGAGAGTTGGTAATTATAGAACCTCAATCATGAATCCCTGATAGACTTGCACACAAGTGTAATGGGTTGCCATGCTTGGCTAATCCAATTCAAATGATTAAAATTTTTGAGTTCATTACATGGCGGCGTTCACCTAACTCAAACGGCTGTGATGTATGAGTGAATGAGATAGAGTGCTCTGACTAACCGTCACTCGTCCCACGAATGGTGGATTTGACATATTGAAGCACATGACATCATAATTTATGAAAAAGGGGTTTCAACAAACCACTTTGCACCCGATGTATCTCTGCGTGATGATATAGTGCTTGCTAAGTTCTCAAAACTTGGGTCATGTCTGAGAATTTGCATGGTGGCAACACCAAGAAATCAGAAAATATAATTTCGATATAATTATTGAGCCGAAGTAGTTCATATTTCTCGTGGATTGTTGATTTAGTTAAACTAATAATTTTTAATGGCTGCACATTTTGTAGAACTAACAACAACTAGATCATATCAGATCAAGTACCGAGTCCATAGGAATGGAAGAGACACGAGGAAACTATAGTCACCAAGATGAGAGTAGAGGGATGAATGTCCATTTGGACATTGAAGGAACAAACTCCAATGGACATGGAGAGGAAAGGGATGAAAACCTGAATATGGTAGAGACTATTAAAAATTTGCAAAAGGATGTCCAAAGCCATAAATCTGATAATTAAAGGCTTATGAGAGGCAAAGAACAACAGGATGACTTCAACATGAAGTTATTGCAAAGTTTGAACAGAATAGAAAAGAAACTGGAAAAAGAAAGTGACTTAAGCAAATCTGAAAGTCACAAACCTTCCGATGAGAAAAAGAGATCAGGAAATGTTAGTAGACACCACCATCACTCCCGAAAGCATTCCAAGAAAAGAGAAGGTAGTAGCACAAGTCCATCCCCTATCAGACAACATAAGAGGTCTGGGGTGGATGAGCTACGAGGATAAATGAACAAAATCAAACCTCTTACATTTGATGGTGAGCACAAGAAGGATGAAGATGAAAAAACATGGTTGCTGGGCATGAGGAAGTTTTTTCAATTACACAATTAGTCTGCAGAGGGTAGAATTTCCATCTATCAACTCAAAGGAAAGACATCCATGTGGTGGGATCTGCTTTTGCAGGTACAACACATTAAAGAGAAGAGCGTTACTTGGAGGGAATTTAAGAAGTATTTTTAGAAGAAATACTTGACTAAGAGGTATTATGACAAGAAAATGAAAGAGTTCTTTGAACTCAAACTTGGAAGTATGACCATAGATGAATATGAAAGAAGATTCCTAGAGCTGCTGAAGTACATCTCCTTCATCAAGGATGAGACAATTAAAATTCAAAGGTATTTGAGTGGATTGCCAACATTCATCAGTGACAAAATACAATATGATGATCCCAAGACATTGGAAGAGACCGTGAGGCAAGCTGAATGTCTATATGATTAGCAGAAAGCAAGGCCAACTTTCCAAAAATCTTGGGAAGACAAAAATAAGTTCAAGGTGGATCAGAGGAAGAAAGGGTTTAAACCATCATTCTTCAGAAATATTCCACAGGGACCACCAACTTCTAAAGAGCCCAAAACGATAGAGGCATAAGGCCAAAGGCCAAGGAAACCACCTATTCAATGTTGGGGTTGTAAAGGAGATCATAGATTCAGAGGTTGTCCTCATAGAGGTGAAAATGAAGGATTGTTTATAATGTACAACAAGCTGAAATGGTGGAGGACATGGGAATAAATGTGCCAAGGATCTATGTAGCACTGGATAGCAAGCAAGCAGAATATCAGTCACACATGATTGAAGTGGAAGGTATTATTAACAACCAAAACATGTCTATTTTAATTGATTCAGGAGCTAGTCATAGCTATATAGATCCTAAGATGGTAGAAAGTTTGTAATTGCGAAGAAGAAGGCATGGAAAATATTGGTTGGTACAGTTGGATACATGAACCAAAAGAAAGGTTAATGAGATGGTTAAGTCATGTCTCATGGACATGAACAGACTGAACACCAAGGAAAATTTGAATATCTTACCCTTAGGTTCCTATGACTATTTAATTGGAATGGATTGGTTGGACCCACATCATGCTCCATTGGATTGTCATAACAAAGAATTCACTTTCTTGGATGAAGAAAGAAAACAAAGGAAAGTGCAGGGAATTCCCAAGGCAGTAACCATTAGAGAAATTTCAGCATTGCAACTGAAGAAATGTTATAGAAGAGGATGTCAAATATTTGCAATTCATATGGAGGAGACACCTAAAGACAAGGTGCCAAATTTGGATAATTATGCAGTCCTGAAAGACTTTGAAGATGTTTTCAAGAAAGTACCAGGACTACCCCCAAGGAGAGACCTCGATTTTTCTATAAATCTGACACCAGTAGGAACTCCCATGTCAAAGAATCCTTACATAACGAGTACACCAGAATTGAAGGAGTTGCAAATGCAGCTTGAAGAACTTCTGAAGAAGGGGTATATACACCCAAGTGTATCACCTTGGGGTGCTCCAGTCTTGTTTGTGAAAAATAAAGATGGAACGTTAAGATTGTGCATTGATTTCAGACAGTTGAATAAAGTGACTGTAAAGAACAAGTATCCTCTGCCAAGGATTGATGATCTTTTTGATCAATTGAAGGATCCAAAGATATTTTCAAAGATAGATCTTTGATCGGGATACCATCAGGTAAGAATCAAGGAGGAGGATATCAACAAGACCACCTTCAGGACAAGGTATGGTCATTATGAGTTCACAGTAGTTCCATTTGGGTTGTCAAATGCACCAGCTGTTTTGATGTGCTTAATGAATGGTGTTTTCCGACAATATTTAGACAAGTTTGTCATTGTCTTTTTTGGATGACATTATTATATACTCTAAGATAGAGGAAGAGCATGAACATCATTTGAGGTTGGTGTTGCAAGTATTAAGGGAGCATCAATTGTATGCCAAATTGAGCAACAAATTCAGAAACAAATTCATTATTTGGGGCATATCATATCAAAAGATGGGATAGAAGTGGACCTCGAGAATATTGAAGCCATTAGAGAATGGTCAACACCAAAAATGTGACATAGGTCAGATCATTCATGGGCCTTGCAGGCTACTACGGGAGATTCATTAGAGGATTCTTGAAGATATCACACCCAATCACTTCCTTGCAAAGGAAAGGTATGAAGTTTCAGTGGATGTTGGACTGTGAAAGGAGTTTCCAACATTTGAAACAATTATTGACAAGTGCTCCAATACTAAGGATTGCGGACCCAAATGAAGATTTCATTGTATGCACAGATGCATGTAATGAAGGACTTGGTGGAGTCCTCATCCAAAATGGATTTGTGATATGTTATGAATCAAGGATGTTGAAGGAGCATGAAAGAAACTATGTCACTCATGATTTGGAGTTAGTATCCATAGTGCATTCCCTGAGGAAATGGAGACACTACCTCATGGGAAAAAGGTTTGAGTTAAGAACATACCACAATGGTTTGAAATATTTATTTGATCAACCAAATCTAAATGCTAGACAAAGCAGATGGTTAGAATTTCTAAGCGAATATGATTTTGATATAAAGCATATCAAAGGGAAAGAAAATAAAGTGGTGGATGCACTCACTAGGAGGGTGCATGAGCTTCATGCTACAACCATCAACATGTATCAGATTGATGTTAAAAGAAAAATTATGGAGGCTACAAATACAGACCTGCAATACAAAGAATTGATAGCAAAACTACAGCAAGGTAAGACACCACATAAGATGGATATTTATAGGTTGGGAGTAGATGGAATACTGTTGCATGAGAACAAAATTTTTGTACCAAATGTCGAGGACTTGAAACATATAATTTTGCATGAGATGCATAATGCTCCTTATGCAGGGCACCTTGGATATCAGAAAACCATAGCAACGGTCAAGAGCCAATACTTTTGTCTAGGTATGAAGAGATAAATTGCAGAATACATTGCTAGCTGTATGGAATGCCAGAAAGTTAAAACAAAGCATAGGCACCCAATAGGATTGCTGCAACCTTTGCCCATTCCTGAATGGAAGTGGGAAGTGGTGAAAATGGATTTTATTATGGGATTTCCCAGAACAGGCAAGCTACATGATTCGATTATGGTAGTGGTGGAAAAGATTACAAAAGCTGCCCATTTTATTCCACTAAAAACTATGCACAAAGCAACAGATGTTGTTGATATTTTCATGAAGGAAGTTGCACGATTGCACGAAATTCCTAAAACGATTGTGTCTGACAGAGACCTGAAATTCACCTCAAATTTTTGGAAAGGATTGTTCAAAGGATTCAGAATGAAACTAAACTTTAGTAAAACTTGCCATCCGGAGACTGATGGACAGACAGAGAGGGTGAATAGAGTGATAGAAGATATGTTGAGAATGTATGTGATGGATAAACCATAAAAATGGGAAGACTACCTACATTTAGTAGAATTCTCTTATAACAATGGGTATCAAGCATCATTGAAAATGAGCCCATTTGAAGCACTTTACGACAGAAAGTGCAATACTCCAATAAGCTAGGATAATCCAGCTGATAGAACAGTAGTCGGGCCAGAGTTGCTCAAGGAGATGGAGGACCAGATGTTAAAAATTAAGCAGAATTTGAAAACTTCCCAAGACAGATAGAAAATTTATGTTGATAAAAATAGAATCCACAGAGAATTCAAAGTGGGTGATCATTTTTTCCTGAAAGTAAAAGCTAACAGGAGTTCCCTGAAGCTGGGAAGCTGCGCCAAGTTGGCAACCAGATTTTGTGGACCATTTGAAATCCTAGAGAGGATTGGTCCAGTTGCTTATATGATTGCATTTCCTGCATCTATGTCTGTTCATAATGTATTCCATGTATTATTGCTAAAGAAATACATACCTGATGCTAATCATGTTATTGATTGGAATGTTATTCAGGTGGAGCAAGAAGGCACTTTCCAAGTGCATCTAGTGCGCATCCTGGATCAAAAAATCAAACAACTCTGGAATTTATACATAGGGCTTGTAAAGGTCCAATGGCCCTGGTATGAACCTGAAGATGCTACTTGGAAGCATGAGGATGCAAAGCGGGCAGAATACCCACATATTTTTGAAGAAGTTTGAGAATTTTGTTGTATATGGGTACATGATGCACTGAGGACAATGCATAAATAAGGATAGGGGATTGTAATATCCCTCGGCCGAACCCAAATGTAAATATAATCCAAGTATATTTAAGCTAGTGAGTTGTTGAGACATCATTTTTGTAATACACCTTTCATGGAATGGTGCGCACCTATACTGCGCAGTAAAGGGATGTAATGTTCACATTTCTGAATACCATGTGTAGTAACTAAGGTGTGCGCAACATTAAAGACAGAGGATACAACGCGCAACCTTGAGGTCAGCGGATACCACACACAGTAACTAAAGTGCGCGCAATATTAAGGTCAACGAACCTTTGTGTATTTAATATCCATTATAGGTTGGTGAGCCAGTATTATAAGTTGGAATGCTTATGTCTTGATTTTGTATATATCTCATGATTAATATAAAAATACATCACTACGCACAGATCAAACGCGATAAAAGAGAAGGGGTCTAGATTCCCCCAAATAGGGAAAAGGAGGGCCTAAAGTAAAGAACAGGGCTAATCTAGAGAGCTTAAAGCCGAAAAAAAATATTATATTAATATTTGTTAAAAACATAAAGTATGGATAATTAATTTATCCTAAGTCCTAAAGTAGGGTAAAAGTGTATCAGAGTAGCTTCAAACAGGACAAGTGTCAAGTTGGAGACATGCATACTGATTGTAGAGACTTAGTCCCTTTGAAGGG
>ML798025.1:201301-229009 GCA_009831015.1 Picea engelmannii | reverse complement strand
TTTTGGACACTTATGCATTTCTAATCAATAGTTAAGTACGAGAGTGCTGTAAAATATCATGCAAAACAGATTAAACGTATAGTAATGAGAAGGGACGTTGTATACCTTTGAGATGATCAGATAAAGTGATAGTATGAGTCTATATGTAGGTGATCAAGAGTATAATGATGGCAAAAAGTATAGGCAAAAAGGTACATTGTGTGGTCCTAATAGTAGTGGGGAGGCCTAGAGGACCCACAGTGATAATAATGGAGGTCATTCAATGTAAAGTGGACTAGGTCCACTATATTATTAAATAAGGCCCACTATGGTAGTTGGATATAATAAATAGGTAGTTAGATATAATAAATGTAAGAGGACTTCTTAGAAGGTTCTACTTCTAAAAGATTCCTCCTATAGAATGTTCTTAGGTGATGGTAGAACTATATAAATGGGTTCAAGCAATGTAATGGGACATGAAGATAAATATTGTATTGTGAGCTGTAGATCAATAGAAAGATTCACCCTCGAAGAGACAAGTGAACAGGAGAGGATCCCTTCCATAATAGGATCCATTGTATGATGTTGTCCTACCCTAAGGGTTTGATATAATAAAGTGTGGTTTCTTATATATTGCTTTGTAGATCTATTGTGTATTCAGTATTTGTGGTGATTATATTTGCATAACTATTTTATTTCTTAACAATTGGTATCAAAGCACTTTCCTTGGTAGACATTGTGGGCAAATATTTTTTATTTTTGCAGATTTTGTTTTCAAAGAAAAAAAAAGAGGGCCGTGACATTCAAGATTTTTTTGGTATATTTATATGAAATATTTGTAGAAACAGATTGTAGAACTGAGTTCCTCTCATAAAAACACCCAATTAAAAAAAATAAAATCGTCCGAAATGGAGTCCGTGAAGTCAAGATATTGAAGTTTTAAAATCTGCAATTTTTAGGGTTTTTTTCGCAGACGACGACGCAATTGTTTTTTTTATTTTTTATTTTTATTTTTTTATTTTATTTTATTTTATGTAGTAGTGGGAGGTATAATTTTCTCAAATAAATTATATTTTTTAGTTCCTCTCACAATTTCACCCAATTTCAAAAAAAAACTCAGCCGAAACGGAGTCCGGGAAGTGAAGTTATGAGCATTTAAAATTCAACAGTTTTTTAGGGTTTTTTCCTGAAAAGCCACGATTTTCTGCCGTAACTTATTGGTCTATTTTTTGGGTTTTTTCATGACGACTGCGAGACCAAAGAGTTCATAGGGTGATCATATGGCTATTTCCTCTCAAACCCTCAAATAAATTTTATAGATTACGGAAGCATTCAAAGCCCAATTGCATGACAGATTGTAGGACCTTGCTGATTGCCTCAATGATAGTTTTCGTAGTATTCAAGATTCATTGGATAACATAGGAGAGATTTATTATGGTGGACATCAAGGATGACTATAATCAATAAATATATTCTTGGTATGATTTTAAGGCCGATTGTGATGATTGGTATATGGATAATTGTCATTTCTGGGATGACAACCACTTTCATATTTTATTTGATGACTCTAATCCACCTTCTCTAGAGAGCATCAATGTGACAAATCGAGAGCTAGTGATTATTATCAATGTCCATCCTACATATTCTACAGTGGTATTATTCCTTTCAGATTCTGCTACGACCATTTTCCACTATGTGGATGGATCTTCTTATTTGGATCCACATGACAGGTGTCAGTCTTTAGAGCATCATTTTGAGTTGGTTATTGGGTTCCAAAATCTTCCACTGGGAGTTCACATGAGCACTTGGACATGGGACCTGGGCTTACAATGGTGGTTATACTACTTCAACATGGTGTATTTCCTTTCTACATGGGACCTTGGTTCTCCAGTCTTCTTCAGCATTATGGTCCACAATTATCCATGGGACCCTGATATATGGTTGTACATCAAGCGTTGAGGACAATGCTTTCATAAGGGGGATGTAATGTAAGGTAGCTAGAGAGGTAGTGGGGAGGCCCAGAGGGCCCACAGTGATAATAGTGGAGGCCATTCAATGTAAGGTGGACTAGGTCCACTATATTATTAACTAAGGCCCACTATGGTATTTGGATATAATAAATAGGTAGTTAGATATAATAAATGTAACAGGACTTCTTAGAAGGTTCTACTTCTAAAAGATTCCTCCTCTAGAATGTTCTTAGGTGATGGTAGCACTATATAAAGGGGTTCAAGAAATTTAATGGGACATGAAGAAAAATATTGTATTGTGAGCTGCAGCTCAATAGGAGGATGCCCCCTCGAAGAGGCAAGTGAACAGGAGAGGATCCCTTCCATAATAGGATCCATTGTATGTTCTTTCCCTACCCTAAGGGTTTGATATAATAAAGTGTGGTTTCTTCTATATTGCTTTGTGGATCTATTGTGTATCTAGTATTTGTGGTGATTATATTTGCATAACTATTTTGGTTCTTAACATAAATCAGTCTGAAAATCGTATAAAATTGCATATTTATAGAACACAACTGGTTGTTTATCTTTTATACGTGAAGATTGCGCTAGAGCATTGTATGTATATGTTTAATTGCATGCAGTTCAGTATGTATGTATGCTTGTGTGTGCATATATGTATTTAGAGAGATTAAAAAAAAGTTATGTGACATACCTCAGTTGAATACTGGGTGTTACATTATGTTGTCAAAACTAAGCTAAGTGTCTGAGTAAGTTACATTACCTGGTCAGTGGGTGGACAGTGACCGGGGTGTGTTACAACTTTAAATTCACAGAACTTTGAGAATGTTTGATCCTTCTTATGAATGAAGAATATCCAACATTTACGAGAAAAGTTGTCAACAAAAATAACATAATACCTATGTTTTGTTGTTGAAGCAACCGAGAATGGTCCACAGACGTCTGTGTGAATTCTCTCCAGGATCACCGAAGCATGGTTCTCCTTTTCATGAAAGGTGGATGTTACATACTTCCCCATGGTGCAACCCTTGCACTGATCTAATTGAGCAAGTGCTCCCTTTGGAAGTCCAGTAGATATTTGTTGCATGATCTCCAAGGCTCCATGATGAAGATGGCCAAATCTTCTATGCCATAATTTGCCCTCGTACCGGCTCACCACTTTTTCTTCCTTGCCCATCATGGCAGCGCAACCATCTACCTCCAACATGTAGATATTCTTAACTCGAATCCCTATCTTCTTGACTTGACCCATTTCTTTATGTCGCAATAAATATTTTCCACCACCAAAAACAAAGTCATAGCCTTTGTCCTCCAGAATTGCGACTGAGACCAAGTTTTTCTTCAGACCTGGAACATGCATAAAATTTTTCAATTAAAATGGTTTACTTGACTCCCCCTGAAAGGTAATGGTACCAATGCCAGTTGCACTGTATATTCCATCATTGCCCATCTCAATATGCATTTTGATATATTTCTCCTCCAAGTCACTGAAAGACTCTCTATCTCCCGTCATGTGGAAGGAAGCGCCACTATCCAAATACCACATCGATCCTGATGCACTTGATGCCATGCATGAGATCAAAGAGAAGTCAAGTTCAAATTTAAAGGAAAGGGCCTCACCAGTTGCAGCTCCAACAACCTTCTTATTCTTCCTCTTCTATGGAGAATTAGTAGTGAGATGCCCATGTTCGTGATAGTGAAAACACTTCACTTTGGAAAAATCCAACTTCTTGACTTCATTCTCATATTTTGAATGGAATTTATTCCCCTTCCCTTTCCTTACATTGGAATCCAAAGAGAAATCCTCTTCATCATCATGCTTTGATGAATATCCATCTCTAGTGTTCCGACTGAACTCCTCCTGCACTAGATCCGACCATATTCGTTCCCAATCTGGCAATTTTTCCCTTCCATTGACAGAGTCTTGATAACTGTGCCAAATATTGGGAAGTCCTAGGAGCACCAAGCTCACCAAATCATCATCAACGACTGTTATTCCCACACTCTCTAGCTCATCCCGACATTGGACAAACTTCGTGAGATATTTTGGAATGGAGTCTCACTTCTCCATCCTGATCTTCCTGAGTTTGTCTTTGAGCACCAATTTCCTATGGTCGCTGTTGTTTTGGAACATATCCATCAAAACCTTCCACATTGCATGTGGTGTGGCTTTCCCATGGGGACTTGAGACAATGTGGTCTCGTACTCCCTCCAATAGAATCCTCCTCACCTTTTCCACTTTCTTTTTCCATGCATCAAGATTTGTAGTGTCTGTAGCATCTGGCTTAGGAACATCTGTGTCAATGAAATCTTTCAGACCATTGTCTTCGAGTACTGCCTCCATCCTGTCCTTCCAAGCAATGTAGTTTGAGATGCCCTCGAGTGCATACTCCAACCTCAAGCCATTGAAATCCATTTTGATCTTGAATCAATTGTAGCACCAAGAAAAATATTTCTGCAAATTCAAATTCTATCCAATCACAAACTCAGCTTCTGCAATCCCTCTTTCTCACGTCATGTTCTAGTCTCACGCTAAATCCACGCGATCACTTTTCCGTGACTTACCAATATTTTTGCACCTCCTGAGTTACTTGATTGTGATATTTCCGCACTGTAATGCTGAGTGGATTGCGGAAAGTATGCACCTCCCCAGTTGCTAGGGTGCGAAAATATTTAGAGATTTCCCCACTGTAATGCATAGTAGCCTACAAAAATGCACAATATTTTCTATGAGCAAAATAGTGAATAGTACGCCACCACACCCTGCTAGAGGAGGGACCTGCGAAAATTTTGAAATTTACATACCTCACTTACGTGGCTCTAATACCATGTAGAAATTTCAATACCAATTAAGTATTGCCCAGATTATCCTAATCTAAGAATTATTTTTCGCTTGTTAAATACATAATCACTTCTACTAATATTCTTGCGGAATTTAAACCATGATTGCCAATGCAATATCAAGAAAAAGAATCAATCAAACATAACATAGATTTTTTATTGGGAAAGCGTAAAGCTAAAAACCCCACTATCATATATTATGTATATTGATGCAGGAGCATCTCAAGCGAGCGAGCGCGGAGACAATGGACAGCTGGAGAAGCACCCAACGCAAATTTTGAAATTGTCTTGAAGTAAATGCGCCAACCTTAAATGAGATAATTAATAAGGAGCGCACTTGTAAAATGTAAACGGACCTTGAGCGATTCACTCTCATCCTTAGTAGGTAGAAGGCATTTATAGTAGTTGATGCAAGTAGGTAGAATTGAATGTTGGATTAGACAGTTTTAGAGTGCAAGAGGGAAACAGGATATAGACACCCTCATTGTGTATTGTAACATTATTATGAAGAGCATAGAGGAGAAGCAGAGAGCTATGTGAAGACACCCATGTACAGAGATTTGAATTAATAGAGAAAGCTTTGATTCAATTTCATGGCATCATGTTTGTTCTCTGTGTATGTATATTGAATGCTATGCTCATGGTTATTTCACTCTTTCCACTGTACATTTGATTTTATGCTATGTATGAATGATTTCTTGTTGAATGTTTAAAATCTGAGAGGAAAGGGAAATGGAATGAGTTTCAATTGTTTCTCTATCTGATCAAGAGTTCCTGCAAGGAGTGCAGTTGAATTGTCCACAAGGAGGGTGTTGACAATGGGTTCAGAGGTCTGTCTCTGAAAGCTCAGGATAGATAGCTTTTGTTCTCATTTCCATAGAAGTGCAGTCAGGCACAAGATCCGTGCAAGGAGTGCACAAGCCGATTAAAGTCTCAAAATTGTGAACCTGAGCAAAGCATTGAGGGACTGCTGCTGCAGGTGTGTGCAGAGTCCAAGGATTTCAATACTTGGAGGTGCTTGAAAGTCTGCCGCAAGGAATGCGTGCAAGAGTTTTTCTAAAAGGTGCATAATCGTGAGAAAGTTTGAAGGAAGGCATATGCGATGTCGGACCGCAGGAGGACAAGTTTCATGGAGAGAGATACTTTGTTTAGTTGGTACAGAGGTTCTTAGAGGAAGAACGGACGATCGAAATTCTCTGAGGAGAATTCACGAAACCCCGTGAGTCGTCAGATCTCATGAAGGAGAAGGGAAGCTACAACGAGTGATTCGAAAGGTTCTAAGCTCAGGAGGAGTAGAGATGTAGCTCCAAGCCACAAGGACCGTTGGATTTGCAAGTGGATTCCTATTTCGGGGTTTCATAGGTGGAAACCCCATAATTTTGCAACGAGAATCGCGATATCATGAAACGCAAAGTCCTAAAGGATAAAAGGACGGTGGGGGACCATAAGACTCATCAAGGCAGACAGGTGGTGCCCTATCGACGTGGGAGTCAACCATGTTGACCATTTCAGAGTTTTGTGAGTCGAAGTCCCGAAAACCTTGCATCAGGACTGGCGAACTCGCGAAGTGCGAAGTCTCGAAATGGCGAGAAGTATAGTTGTGGGGCCAGTGCCAAGAAACATGTCGGAGTCTGACATTTCAGGATTTCGGGGAATATAGCATCGAGATTTTGGGGTTTGTGGAGCAGAGTTGCATGTCATCGTAAATCCCGAACTCGCAAAAACCGAAAATCCAGAGTAGACTGTTTCAGAAGTTTGGGATTCGGGGGTCATAGTGAGAAGGAGCTCGACCACAGGATTCATGATATCGTAAAGTCTGATTCCCTGGAGTGTGAGGGAAGGAATCTCATGAGGTTTCACTGTGGGCACAGATTTCCTGAAAGGGAAATAGAAGAGCGGTTGTTGAGAGCTCTTCAGGCCAGTGAAGAAAGAAAGATCCTGTTGGCGTGCACCTTCTGACCTTCGGGTTGAGGAGGGTGGTTGCGTCATGTTTGGTATCAGAGCTCAGAAAGGTTCTTTGCTTTCTGTAGAAGAGAAAAGGAGAATTCACCATGCTTCCAAGGAGAAGGGACAGGCAAAAACCCAATTCACCAGAGGAGAGGGAAATGCCGAGAAGAAGAGGTAGGCAGATGATTGATCTAGCCATGCAAAAAGAAATGTGTGATTTACGTGCCAGACTCAAAGACATGGAGACAACATAGAGGTGTACAATCAGTGCTGGGGATCTTAGTGATTTCGAAAGTGAAATTGAGGTTGAACATGAAGAAGAAGTTGCAGCTGAAGATGCAGCAAACGAACGTTTGATCAAAGCTATTGCAAGGATGGGTGCAAGAGAAAAGATGGGCATTCTAGTTTATGAGGGAAATCTGGATGCAGAGGAGCTTCTAGACTAGATTAGAGCCCTTGACACATACTTTGACTATGAATATGTTGAAGAGGACAAGAAGGTAAAGCATGCTGTCACAAGATTAAAGGGACATGCAACATTGTGGTGGGATGAACTATCGTGAAGATCAAAAGCTGGGATAGAATGATCGTGAAGATGAAGGAAAAATTCATCCCCAAAGATTACCAGATTACTCTATTGAGGAGAACGCAGAACCTAAGACAGAAGCCGATGACAATGAAAGAATACAGTGAAGAATTCTACAAGATGAACATCAGGGCAGGTCATCGGGAGAGCAATGATGAAAAAGTTGCTAGATACATGAATGGCCTGAGATATGACATTCAAGATGAGATGAGCATGGTAACCATCCGAACGGTGGAAGATGCTTATCATATGGCTCTAAAGGCTAAAGAGAAGTTGTGCCGAAAGCAGGGTCAGAGAGGCCGAGGCAGAAGTCAGCCCAGAGGCAAATCATTTTCCCAGGATAAATATCAGAAGCCTAAGGAGGACTGGAAGAAACCTCAGACTCGAACTGAGAGAGGTGGAAGCTCACAGTGAGGGAAATATGCTGAACAGAGAGGACAACATACTGAACAGAGAGGAGAGTATGTTGATAATAACATGTTTCCTTGTACTAGAGGTAGAGGAAGGGGAAGAGGTGGAGTAATAACCTGCTTCACATGTGGAAAGAATGGGCACAAGTCTTATGAGTGTCCAGATAAAAAGAAAGAAGGAGGAGAGAATCACATCACCGAAGCACAGAGGTGAGATATTGAGGCAGAAGATGCTGAAGGCAGAAGATCGTTGATGATGCGAAAAGCTCTTTTGACAGCAGAGAAGGAGGTGGAGAGTTCAKTCCAAAGAACCAGACTTTTYTGGACTGCTTGAAAAACCAAGGACAGGGTATGMAAGGTCATTGTGGATAGTGGTAGCACGRATAATCTCATTTCTACAGAGATGGTAGAAAAGCTGGAGCTGGAGAYGATTGATCATCCAAGTCCATATAGAGTTTCGTGGCTACAAAAAGGACATCAGGTAACTGTCAATAAACAGTGTTTAGTTGAATTTAAGATAGGAGGATATAATGATAAGATACTATGTGATGTCATTCCCATGGATGTTTGTCATCTATTGCTGGGTAGACCATGGAAATATGATAGGAATGTGATTCATGATGGGAGAATGAACACATACACCCTAGAGAAGAATGGGAGGACTCACATGTTGCTTCCAATTAAGGATAAGGAGGTGAAACTGGAAGTAAGCAACACAGTACTTMTCATGAGTGGGAAGGAACTTCTTACAGAGGTCAAGAAGAAGGAAGAACCACAGTTCATTGTGGTTAGGAAACTGAAGATTGTTTTGGCCAGTAYAAGAGTGGATGATTTACCAGAAGGAGTTTAGGAATTGCTGGAAGAGTTCSCTGACATAGTAGTGGAAGAACTACCTCGTTCGTTGCCACCGATTAKAAGTGTGAGTCATCATATTGATCTCATACTAGGAGCCAGTTTTCCAAACAAATCCACGTACAGATTGACACCGTAGGAGAATGAAGAAGTCAAAAGACAAGTCCAGGAGTTGTTGGACAAAGGATTGGTCAGGGAAATCTTGAGTCTGTGTGCTGTTCCGACAATGCTCAGTGGAAAGAAAGACGGAGGCTAGAGGATGTGTACTGACTGGAGGGTGATTAACAAGATAACCATTAGGTACAAATTTCCATTACCAAGGATGGATGATCTGATGGATTTCTTGAGTGGAGAAAAGTATTTTTCAAAGATTGATTTGAAAAGAGGTTATCATCAAATACGCATGAGAGAAGGTGATGAGTGGAAGACAACCTTCAAAACCAATGAAGGGTTGTATGAATGGCTTGTTATGCCGTTTGGCTTAACAAATGCACCAAGTACCTTCATGAGGTTGATGAACGAAGTCCTGAGGGAGTTCATCGGAAAATTTGTCATTGTGTATCTATATGACATACTTGTTTTCAACAAAATAGTGGCAGAGCATCTGAAGCATTTGGCTACAGTAATGCAGAGGTTACAGCAGGAGACGTTGCTAATAAATATGAAGAAATACTCATTCATGAAGAAAGATCTTATTTA
Organism: Picea engelmannii; assembly: GCA_009831015.1. NCBI lineage: Eukaryota > Viridiplantae > Streptophyta > Pinopsida > Pinales > Pinaceae > Picea > Picea engelmannii. The sequence goes on along the minus strand of ML798025.1, from coordinate 219,725 downwards.
CTTGGGGTTTGTTATTTCTGCAGATGCTTTGAGGATGGATCCAGATACGGTGGAGGTAATAAAAAATTGGCCATCACCGAAGAATATCTTTGAGGTGAGAATTTTTCATGGATTGGCTAGTTTCTACCAAGAATTCATCAGGAATTTCAGTGGAATTAGTGCACCAATGATGGACATAGTGAATAAGAGACACAAGTATTTTCACTGGACATAAGAAGCCGAGAAGAGTTTTAATCTATTAAAGACGAAGATTACGGAACAACCAATTCTGGTGTTGCCGGATTTCCGAAAGACATTTCAAGTGAAATGCGATGCAAGTGGATTCACAATAAGGGCAGTCTTGAGTCAAGAGGACAGGCCAATAGCATACTTCAGCGAGAAGCTGAACGAAGCGAAGGTGAAATACTCCACTTATGATAAGGATTTCTATGCTATCATCCAAGCATTAAAGAAATGGAGGCATTACTTGATCCCGAAAGAGTTTGTCTTATACAGTGATAATCATGCATTGCAGTTTGTGACTCAACAGGAAAATTTGAATCAGAGACATGTTAAATGGGTTGAATATATGGAGAATTTCACTTTTGTGATTAAACATATTTCTGGTACTGCTAACAAAGTTGTTGATTCTTTGAGCAGGAAGTGTTTGCTATTGCAGGAATTCAAAGTCAAGACATTGGGTTTTGATGATCTCAAGAACATGTACAGAGATGATCCAGATTTTAAGGAGGTGTACGAAGCATCTGAGAATCCAATTCTCAGGGATAGAAGCCAATGGACAGAATACATGATTCAGGAAGGATTACTGTTTAAAGGTAATCAGTTGTGTGTTCTGAAATGCTCCATGAGGGAGAATTTGCCGAAGGAGAAACATAATGGAGGATTGGCAGGGCACTTTGGTCACAACAAGACATTCACAAAGATGAATGAGTCATATTTTTGGCCGGGAATGTGAGCATACATCAAGAGATTCATGGAAATATGCAAAATTTGTCAGCATTCAAAGGGAAGGAAACATAATGCAGGGTTTTATCAACCATTTCCCATACCTGAGAGGTTGTAGGATGCAATCAACATGGATTTCATATTGGGGTTTCCAAGAATGCAAAGAGGATTTGAATCAATCTTTGTGGTGGTAGATAGATTTTCCAATATGGCACACTTCATTCCATGTCAGAAGACCAGTGACGCAACTCACATTGCGAACCTGTTTTTCAAAGAAGTCATTCGACTTCATGGCTTACCAACGAGTATAGTTTCAGATCGAGACACTAAGTTCATAGGACACTTTTGGAGGATGTTATGGAAGAAGATGGGAACTAACTTTTCATTTAGTTCAACTTATCATCCCCAGATGGATGGACAGACAAAGGTGGTGAACAGAAGTCTGGTAGACTTGCTGAGAAGCTTGGTGACAGAACACCACAACCAGTGGGACAATATATTACCACAGGCAGAGTTTTCTTATAACGACTCGGTTAACAGAAGCACATGGCATAGTCCATTTCAAATTATCTATGGTGTGCAGCCAAGAGGAATTTATGAATTAAGGTATTCATAACAGATTTCAACTAGGAGCGCTAGTGCAGAAAATTTTGTAGAGGCGATGAAAGAACTTCACAGCCAGGTGAAGGAGCGATTGCAGAATTCAAGCCAGGAATATAAGCGCAGAGAAGATCAACACCGGAGACAACTTCAATTTGAGGTTGGTGATTTGATTCTGTCTCATTTGAGAAAGGAAAGGTTCCCGAGAGGAACATATAACAAACTGAAGATGAAGAAAATCGGACCATGTAAGGTCTTAAAGAAATTTGGGGCAAATGCTTATGAGATTGAATTACCCGATGGGATCGAAATTTCTCCGATATTCAACATCTTAGATTTGTACCCATATAAACCTGAGGAAGCAAGGATAGGAAATGAGAAGCTAGTGATCCAGTGGACAAAGTAGATGCCAGTTGCAGAAAAGCCACAGATGGAGTGCATACTGAACAAAAGAGTGAGCAAGAAGACCAGGCGAAAGTAATACTTTGAATATTTGGTCAAGTGGAAAGGCCATCCAGTTGAATATGCCAGCTGGGAGAACGAAGCAGAGATATAGAAGCATGGACATACCCTACGTGAGCTCATGGAAATGAGCCCATGAAATTTTTTCAAGCTAGAGAGTATGATGCAGGAGCATCTCAAGCGAGCCAGCACGAAGACAATGGACAGCTGGACAAGCACCCAACACAAATTTTGAAATTGTCTTGAAGTAACTGCGCCAACCTTAAATGAGATAATTAATAAGGAGCACACTTGTAAAATGTAAATGGACCTTGAGAAATTTGCTCTCATCCTTAGTAGGTAGAAGGCATTTATAGTAGTTGATGGAAGTAGGTAGAATTGAATGTTAGATTAGATAGTTTTAGAGAGCAAGAGGGAAATAGGATAGAGACACCCTCATTGTGTATTGTAACATTATTATGAAGAGCGTAGAGGAGAAGCAGAGAGTTGTGTGAAGACACCCATGTACAAATATTCGAATTAATAGAGAAAGCTTTGATTCAATTTCATGGCGTCATGTTTGTTCTCTGTGTATGTATATTGAATGCTATGCTCATGGTTATTTCACTCTTTCCACTGTACATTTTCTTTTATGATATGTATGAATGATTTCTTATTGAATGTTTGAAATCTGAGAGGAAAGGGCAATGGAATGAGTTTCAATTGTTTCTCTATCTGAGCAAGAGTTCCTACAAGGAGTGCAGTTGAATTGTCCGCAAGGAGTGCGTTGACAAAGGGTTCAGAGGTCTGTCTCTGAAATTTCAGGATAGATAGCTTTTGTTCTCATTTCCAAAGAAGTGCAGTCAGGCATAGGAGCTATGCAAGGAGTGCGCAGGCCGAGTAAAGTCTTAGAATTGCGAACCTGGGCAAAGCATTGAGGGACTACTGTTGCAGGTGTGCGCAGAGTCGAAGGATTTCAACACTTGGAGGTGCTTGAAAGTCTTCCGCAAGGAATGCATGCAAGAGTTTTTCTAAAAGGTGCAGAATCGTGAGAAATTTTGAAGGAAGGCGTAGGCGACGTCGGACTGCAAGAGGACGAGTTTCATGGAGAGAGATACTTTGTTTAGTTGGTACAGAGGTTCTCAGAGGAAGAATGGACGATCAAAATTCTCTGAGGAGAATTCGCGAAACCCTGTGAGCCATCAGATATGACGAAGGAGCAGGGAAGCTACAACAAGTGCTTCAAAAGGTTCTAAGCTCAGGAGGATTAGAGCCATAGATCCAAGCCACAAGGACCGTTGGATTTGCAAGCAAATTCCTATTTTCGGATTTTGTAGGTGGAAACCCCGTAATTTTGCAACGGGAATAGCGATATCACGAAACGTGAAGTCCTGAAGGCTAAAAGGATGGTGGGGGACTAGAAGAGTCAGCGAGGTATACATGTGGCACCCTATCGACATGGGAGTCAACCGTGTTGACCATTTTAGAGTTTCGTGAGTCGAAGTCCTGAAAACCTTGCATCAGGACTTGCGAACTCGCGAAGTGCGAAGTCCCGAAACAGTGAGAAGTATAGTTGTGCGGCTAGCACCAAGAAATGTGTCAGATTCTGACATTTCAGGATTTTGGGGAATATAGCATCGAGATTTTAGGGTTCATGGAGCAGAGTTGCATGTCATCGCAACTCGCGAACTCGCGAAAACCGAAAAGCCAGAGTAGACTTTTTCAGAAGTTCAGGATTCGGGGGTCATAGTGAGTAGGCACTCGACCACAGGATTCACGATATCACAAAGTACAATTCCCCGAAGCATGAGGGAAGGAATCTCACGAGGTTTCACTATTGGCACAGATTTCCCAAAAGGGAAATATAAGAGCGGTTGTTGAGAGCTCTTCGGGCCAGTGAAGAAAGAAAGATCCTGTTGGCGTGGACCTTTCGACCTGCGGGTTGAGGAGGGTGGTTGCGTCATATATCATGGATCATGAAACAATATCATACAAAACTCTAATCCAAGAGCTCTCGGTAAAATACAATCGTCTCACACTGTCATGCAAAAATCAACAAATACATGTGCCAATTCTCTGCCTCCAGACAACCTGCCTCCTCTACGCAAATCCCTGCAATGGATGAATCCTCTACAATAGGCTAGACATTTCTCATGGGCATATCCACTGTGTGTGTGATTGCATGAGTGCACCTCACTCGAATCACAACTGATAGCCAACCTATCCCTTTCACCTGTTATCTCAACTGGGTCTCCACTGGATCTGACATGCATGTAGTTAACAGTGGTAAATCTTCAGTTGCATGTGAAATCACTGATTGTGAATTAATTAATAATTAATTCACTGAACTCTCACTAGTGTAAGTTCAGTTACAACTAGTACAACTGATCTTAACTTACTTAATTGAGTTAAACTACTTTACAACTCACATAACTACACTTATAATTCTGTTACAACTCCAAATCACTCAGTTATAACTAATTTGAATTTCCTATCCTACCAGTCAACCTTATAACTCGAATTTCCTATAGTTAACTGATTTTCCATTCCAGTTAATTATTTCAAGTAATTATGAGATAATAGATTAATATTTATTGTCCAATTTATTTAAGGGAAAAATAAATTAGACACACATTTCTTGTTGACTTTTCAAAAAAAATTGCAGCATGAACTACCAACTGTTTCTTCTGAATAATTGTATACTTGCGAGATGCTATTCTTGTAGATAGGAACTGGACTATCTCGGTGAAGTGATCATCAAATTTTCTGATAGCTAGCAATTTTTCATCTGGTAGTGTGTCCTCCAAACTGGTAGGTTCCTCTCCATGTTCTAACCTGGATAAGTGATCAGGTCCCTTGTTCATTCTCCCTGGATTGACCACAATCTCAAAATCATATTCCTGGAATAAGAGTAGCCACCTGCATATTCTCCCCCCAAACACTGACTTGTTGACTAAGTATTTCAACGCTGAGTGATCAATGAACATCTTAAAATGTCCTCCCAACAAGTAGTGTCGAAAATTCTACAGTGCATACACCATAGCTAATCCTTCTCTTTCAGTGGTAGTGTAATTTATCTTAGCTGTAGAGATATTCCTGCTAGCAAAGGCTAGTGGGTGGTCAATATTGCATTCTCTTGGTTGTGCTAACACTGCTCCTAACACAATAGATGAAGCATCAACATGAACATGGAATTCCTTACTCCAATCTGGAAAAAGAAAAATAGGTGCAGTGACCATTTTTTTCTTTAGTGTGTCGAAGCTCTGCTGGAATTCCTCTAACCATTGAAACTAACGATATTTCTTTAAAATATTTTCCATGGGTGTTGTTATTTGTGCATATCCCTTGATAAAATTTCTATAGTATCCAGTATGTACCAGTGCAGTGCGCATCTGTGTAACCGAAGTAGGAGGAGGTAGATCAACAATGATGGAAATATTGGAAGGATATACCAACAACCCCTGCATACATACAATGTGTCCCAATAATACTCCAAAAGGTGAAAGGAAGATGCACTTCTTTAGGTTCAAGTCATTCTGACATTGCTTTCACTTATGCAACATTAGTCTCAAACATTTAATATGATTTTTCAATAAGCTAAAAATAGTCCAATCATCAAAATATGCTTCCAAACATTTATGTAAAAATTCCTTGAATGCTTCAACCACCACCCTAGAAATGATGGTTGGTGCATTGTTCAATTCGAAAGGCATCACAATGTACTGGAAATAACCCCATTATGTTGCAAATGTGGTCTTATGTCTTTCTTCCTTAGCAATCCTGATCTGTTGATAACCTGAAAATCCATCTGTGAAGAAGTAAACTTCTTGTCCTCCTACATTCTCTAACACTTCATCAATAAACAGTGTAGGGAATGGATCATGTAAACATGCATAATTCAGTTTCCTTAAATCTACATAGATTCTGATTTCTCCTATATTTTTATCTTGGACCACCATAGGGCTGATCCATTTAGATTATTCAACAGGTTCTATGATTCTTGCTTCCAACATTCTTTCTAACTCAATCCTAACCTTCTTCTTATACATGGGATTCAGTCTGTAGGATCTGTGCTTGTCTGTCCTTTCATATGGTTTCAAAGGGATCTTCATTTCTCCCATGGGCCCTTTAATGCCCTTCATGTCTATGAAATTGGTTGGAAACAAGTCTTGATATTCATGTAGTAAGTCTGTAATATTATCAATAGTGGCATCATCCCAATAATCTCCAACGTTGGCCAACTAAGGTGCTTACTCGGCTTCAATATTAACTTTCTTGATTTTAATTGGTTGTCCAATGAAAGGTAATTCAATACTTGGCTCTTCTATGTCTCTCTGTCCTTCAGTTTCTGCAATGTTCACATTCCTAGGATCATCATCTTCATCAGCATTGATATTGTAACAACCCTGTAATTTATGAAGAGGTGCAGTCCATTAATCTTCTTCTTTCTCTAGAGGGAGATTAGGTGTCTCCTCAAAGACTTTTTTTCTTATCACTTGTAAATCTTGGTCTACTGTGGGGTACTTACTTTCAAATAAAAATGTAGTTACAAAATTATGGGTCATACCATACCAATCTGAAGTGGTGAGGCATGGTTTTGTTTGAATATACCAATTAATAGGCATTGTTTCCAACATGTTAATGAACTTATGCACCCATTGTTCTTTAGGAATGTTGCTCCATGCCTCCTCACAACTCTGTACATGGTACTTCAGACAACTCTGACCTGTGTATCGAACTTCACACCATTGGACTTGGTCTGAAAAGTGCAATGTCATAAAAGTGCGACATTGTACCCACTCCGCGATGTTATTATTGTGTGTTCCCCACCATATTGTTGGCATTTATTTCAGGTCTTCATCTAGTGCCAACAACCTCTATTGTACTAGTACAATTTCTTCAAATTCCAATAAGAATGTTTATAAATGATTTAAACCATCGAATGTGGGCAGATTACTTACTTCTATTCCAATCCAGGGAACCTCCCTGATCAATATGGCATACCTCCGCATAAAAACTTCATACATTTTTTTCTACCAGTTCTCTAATGGTTCTTATAAATGTGATGAGCATGCACTTTCACTTCACCATCTTAAATTTCCATCTGCCATAGGATTGATGTAATCATGTTGTCTTTTTCTCAATTTATATATATTCTCTAGTTCATAAGAATGATCTTCTTCTCTAATAGGTTTTGTGTATCTGTGACATTCATTAGGATCAAGAGGTGGAATGACCCTAAGGAAATCACCTTCAAATGTCATTCTTCTCTTCTTTAGGTAAAAAAAAGTCGAATTGTTGAAAACCCAATCAATTCCCAACAACACAGGATAAGGACAACTATCATAAACTATCTCAATCACTTCGAAGTCTGCAAACCTCCTTACCCCTTCGATGTCCACAGGGATATGATCTAGTCTCCCAAAGGGGCTTACTGCCTCCTGATTAGATATCCTGAGCCTAATAGGAGAGTAAATCAACTTAGGTTTTCCCATCAGTGCCTACGTCTGCTTCGTCATAACATTGAATTATGATCCCAAGTCGAGGACCACATAATCTATGTCATAGTATCCAATATGAGCATTAAGGTGTAGTTCCTTGTTTTTCCTTCTCTTTCTAGATACTTGATGTACTTCTTTGTTCAACAGAGGATCTACCCTTCCTATCTCGTACTGTCTAATCAAGTGTTGTAGTTCTTACACAAATCTTTCATCCTTAATCAAATTAATGCAAGTGTATATGAAATCCATAAGCGAGGTAGACTGATCGAATTCCAGAGGCATTCCACATTCTCTCACTTTTGGTTGTGCCTTAGATGAAGAAGCATGTTCTCTTCCAAATTATCTTTTTGCCTCTTCGAACATCTTCTTTTTCTTTCTTGGATAAAAAAATTGTGTCTTCTCTGCAGCCCTTCTGATCCTTGATCCCTCTGTAGTCTTTTCTGGAGTCACCCTGTCTTCTCCTGTAACAGTGCCTCCTGTAGTGATAACAATGACTCTGGGATCTGATACATGAGGTTCCACTGATATCATTTGCACTTTCTAGTTTCCACCCCGTCTTTCCTGAAGTTTCGCCAACAATACTAGACAATATTCAATAACATGTTCAAATGAGTTGCAGTAGATGCAAGTGGTACAAGGGTTTTGACAATCCCTTGCCAAGTGACCTAGTTGGGGGTAGTTATAACAAATGATTTGACCTCAACCTTGACCCATGCCTCCTCCTCATTCTCTTCCTCTGAATCCACCACAAGGGTTGAATTTCCCTCTTCCTGGAGAATTAAACTATGTAGCGGTTCCCTCCTAGTGCATTTCTCCTTGAATCCTATATGTATCTCTTGACCTTTCATGCAAGAGGTCATAAGCCCTACAGTCCTTCTCATCATGACCCACATATTTACAGAATGTGTAGTAAATAATGGTAGGTTTCTAGACATATTTTTGCATGTAATAACATTCACCAGGACTATGTCTATTTCTACATACCTCGCACCATGGTAGAGTAGCCTTCTTCAAAGGGATTGGAGCTTCAGAGGCCAAGTATTTATTAAATAGGGGATAGTGCTCCTTGTCATGTCCCTCTGGTTTACATCTGATACAGTAGATCTCTTCTCTTTTATCTTTTCCCTTTTCTTTCTTCATATCTTCGACCTGCAGAGATAAGCTAGTTAGCTGACTCAAAATTTGACTCATACCTAAGATGGATTCTCCCATAGGGGTTGATTCTAGTTTCATGGAAATATCTAGTGCCTCAGCCTATGAAGCAACCTTCTGTTGCATCAGAGGAACTTTGATGTGTGGTAAGAGGGAAACAATGAACCATTCCTTATTCTTCTTGTTTGGAATATGAAAGCTCAATCAGCTTGTCAAGGTCTTAAACCTCTGATCAAACTCCCAAACAGGTTCAACTACTCTCTGCTTAATTTCTTTCAGTTTTGTAATGCACTACGACTCTGACATGGGTTTATTGAATTATACACTCAACGCAGTCTTGATATTGTTCAGTGGTTTAGGTTGTGCAACACATTTAACAAACTTCATGTACCAGCTCAGTGCACCATCTCTCAAGGCAGTACTAAAATGAGCTCTCTTAACAACTTCGTCATTGACTTGGTTAATACTCCAGATAGCTTCACATAAGAACCAATGTTGATCAAGCTATTTAGATCCATCTCCTATAAATATAGGTTATATCATTTCATCGGCCATAGATCTTCCTATTTTTCTTGACTGAGTATGTACTGAAATGCTAGTAACAGTGCTTCGAGTGCTCTGATAACTATGGCTACTCTAGTTACTCAATGCTGCTAAAACAACAGGAGGATTAGTAGTACTTATGTCGATGGTAGGCAAAGTCCCTGAAGTTACTAATTTTTCTCAGAGAGGTTCTTCAATCTTCCTCTCCTATGTCCTAGCGGTCTCGGAATATTCCTCGTTCAATAGCTCTTCTTCTTCCCCATTGTAGAACCCTTCATCCTATGCCAATGGCTCATGACTCTGCTCAAACAGGTTCACCAGAGGAACCTTTCGGAATGATCTCCCACTGCATGTATGTCCAACCTCTATGTAACTGTCGGTGTCTGATTTATTGAAAATTAGCTTTTCAATCCTACCGATTACTGTATCTTTAAGATGTTCTTCTCATGCAATAACATCTTCATCTTCAACTTCAAAAAGTGTAAAAATTTTCCTATAGGTACCTTAAATAAATATCTCTCTGCTTGGCTATATGACTCTACTCTGTCAATAAAAAAATAAGTAATGTACGCTCCAATAGTGTTATCAAACCAGTGATCTACTTCTCTTGAGACAACATTATCAAATCTCTTGAACTTCGTGATCAACGTAGACGTCCAAACCACAAATGGTCTAGATCTGATTTCAAGCTAGGCATATGATAATATGGATAACCACTCGTATAGCTCCTTATGAATTCCTCCAAAGAAAATATCATGTATGTCGGTGAAGATGTACCTTCCCAACCAGTATTTTGTACTAATGCTAGGGTTCTTTTTCTGAGCTTCGGTGAAGTCCTTTTCTTGTTCTTCTATCCACTTATGAATTTCTGTCTTCGATGGAAACCACCTTGACATTCCCTCAAGAAGATCCTACTCCTGAAAACAAAACCATTTGTTGGCATAGGGGAAGACCCAGGGTTCATCTCTTACAGCGCACCAAGAAGCCCTAACTATCATCCCTTTCGACAACACATGAAAAGTATATGAAGTCTCACCCGAAGTAGAAATAGGGGGTTGCAAGACACAGGTGTCTACAACCAGATGAAATGCAAAGATGATACAAGACAATGACACACAAAAATATAGTTATTCTTTATCTCTCTTAAGCCTACTTCGCAAGTTATGTCTCTAATCTAACACAATAATGCAGTAAAATTATATCATATGGAAAATAACACAACATCAATAAAAAAGGACAATAAGATATATGTGGTTCACTCTCTCCCTAGGGCTACATCCACAGAACTGCGTTTCTTTATATATTAAATGGAAACATACAGTTCTATCTGCGCACTTAGTTTGAAGATCTCTCTCTCTCTCCTTCTCTCTTTCTCCCCTCCCTGCGCACCCAGCTATAGGGTTGATATTTGTACCCAGCTGAAGATCCACAATACACGAATTCTCTCACAATACAATGCTTCTCTCACGTAGCAACAATAATCACAATCCTCAACCTTAATCATGACCAACCTTCCCGAATCTTTTTGGTATTTATTTATACATTACAACGACTTTTAGACAACCTTAGAACGAAGCCTAATTATCAAAACCCTAAATACCAAAACCCTAGGTGTCAAAACCCTAGTTCCCACACAACCCATATCTTAAGGGCTTCGCCAGCCTGTTCTTCCTTCTTTTCCGTGAGGTGCTCGAAAGCATCCATTGGTGTCTTTTTACACTTGCTTAGTTTTCCACGATCCATCTTATTTGTTGATCTGTATTCCTTGATATTCTCTTCAAATGACTCACTTTCTCTTACTTCTCTCCTTCTTTTCTTCTTCATTGACCACTTCGACCCATTCTTGGTTAATGTGCCTTCCACACAGTTTGTGCTTCACTCCTCTTCCTTAATATTCACTTCCTTCCATAACCAACAAACAACACTTCCCCAAAGAACATGACAAACATCCATGGGTATTACATCACAAAAAATCTTATCTTAATAACCTCCGATATTGAATTCAACATTGCAATGTCGACTTACCATGACTTGGTGTCCCTTCTGAAACCATGATACCTTGTACGGGTTCAGATGTACATTTGTCTCTAGCTCTAGCGTTTCCACTATTTATGTGGATACCAAATTATTAGTGCTCCCATTGTCTATGATTACTTTTCATACCCTATCCTTGGTCTTGGAAGCAGTCCTGAACAAAATGTTCCTATGAACTGGCTATTTTTCTTCTTTCTATGGATTTAAGAGAACTTTCCTCATCATGAGGGATTTCCCATCTTCCGTTGCTTCTACCTCAACATTCCTTCTTTGAGATTCACAAATATGAGCTTCTCCACCTCCTTATTTCTTTTTCCTCTAAGGACATTCCCAAGACATATGCCCTGTCTTTCCACAGGCATAGAATTTCACTTCTCATCCTCTGCCTTTTCCTCTTCCTCAAGAAAATGAGTTTATACCACCATGTTGTCCACCTCTATAAATTCCTCCTCTTTTTGTATGACTGCGATACTTTCTAGCTTCAGGTTTGGGTTTCTGGAACTTCTCTCAGACAGTTCCTTTGCCTATGCTTGGACTTTTTCCTCTGTTTCACTAGATTTGTTTTGTAGCCAACTTCTCCTATGATTTCAATGATGACTTATAAATATCTTCCACCATTCTCATTGTCATTTTTAGCACTCTGTAAACTTCGTTCGAATGAGAAACGAATGACAGAGGTAACCTACAAACCAACTTTGAGATCTGAAACTAGCCTTTTGAACCTGGAGAGGGCTCTCTCAGGAGACTTTGTCTCAGTACATGATATGTTTTTTAGCTATCGGCTAGATTTAAACACCTTTGATATAATAATTTCTAGTTATATTGGCGCAAGAGAGTAATACCTTGGGCTATGGAGTCGGTTCGAGAAAACGATAGAAACAAGTGACTCGGTGAACGAACTTGAGAGGATAAAGGATAAGAGAGAAACAATATTTAGTGAAAAATAGTTGTGTGTGGTGGGAGAAGAAAACATGAAGCAACTCAGAGCGCCGCTGAGGATGAATTTAGAGTTAACTTAGAGGAAAACAATTTGTCTAAATGGCGTGAATCCCAGAACACTGCACAGTGAATCCAAGGTTTGAAAATACATTCCTATTTAGATAGAAATATATATGAATAAAGAATAGAGGAAGTACGTATGCAAATAAATGAAACAATACATCCAACTGCTACAATTAGAATCTTTTCATCAAGATTAAGGACTTTTGCATTAAATTTCGATCGAGCTCAAACTACATTCAATAGTCACTGTCTACACTAGCTTTCCAACCAAACTCTCTCTAATATCATACCATAAAGTATATAGCACTATAGGTCCTTTACATCTCACCACTTCTAACTCCAACCCCTTTCAAAAAATAGAAACCGTTACAAATAGCAACGACACATTTTAACTGATTTCCAGCTTTTTAGGAGGCAAAATTATGAAAAATAAAATTCCAATTGCCACTTGTAATTCTCAAACTGTAATAGGTGTGTAAAATCTGAGAATGGTTTTTGTATTTAAGATCATTTTAAAGAAAAAAATATCTTGGTTTATTGAAATTTGTCTCCAGCTGGTCGGAATACATGTCGCAAAAACATGTCTTAGATAGGAAATCATAAAAACTGAAAAATAGGGCTCAAAGATTCCTTCGAATCTCCCAATCCATTACACATTTTTCAAATATGAGAGAGGTATTTATTATGTGTTTTGTACTCCAGTGTGTCATAAAGTGATATTGAAGTTGAGCATTAAGCCGATCATTTCTGCAATGCGACCTGTAGCATGTGCGTATGAAAATCCACTATGCAACGAAATCCACTACGTGATGAAATCTGTTGCATGATGAAATACACTACGTGATGAAATCCTCTGCATGGAAACATCCTATTGATGACAACATCCCATGCATGACAGCCCACAGTGCAATGAAATCCAGTATGCGATGACATCCTCTGCACGGCAATATTCTATGTGCGACAACATCCATTGCACGATGAAATCTATTGTGCGATGACATCATCTACGTGAAAACAATCTATGTGTTATGAAATCCACTTTGTGATGAAATCCCCTGCGTGACAACATCCTATGCACGACAACATCCACTGCATGACGAAATCCACTATGCCATGACATCCTCTGCGCAACAACATCCTATGCGTGACAAAATCCACTGTGAGATGAAATCCTTTGCACGGTGAAGTGCTTTGTGCAGCGCACAGTTGCAAATGGAAATGGAAATAATAAATGAAAAGTTTCCTTTTGAAACTGACCCTTGGCGATGTTAGATGATGCCAGGTAGAAAAACAATATGGGTGCTAACATGCATGACTTTTCAAATTGTTGACAAACCTCTAACCTTAGCTATGAAAATCATGGTGCTAACAACTAGCTCTAATGGGGATGTTATCCTCCTTGTGAGGTAGAAAATAATAATAGACCAGACGCCTATCCATTGGGGTGGTCCCAAACTAAAATTTCCAACTGTAACTTGTAACCTTCATCCGCTGAAAACCCAAAGTTATATATGCTCCAAACTGAAATCTGAAACAAAGATGAAAATGAAAATTGCAGATTGCTAAAAGAAATGATCATAGTACCGAGCTTATTTGCACACTCCTATCTACTCTAAAAATGATGAAATGGATATTCAATCAAGTGATGCTAAAGTGCCAATGCAACCAATCAAGCAATTCACTTCTCGATTTTCCTCTGCTCATATTTGTCTTCAACAGACAAACAAATGTAAAAGATGGCATCTGAAAACAAAAATTGAATCCAAAATTTGAGCTTATGAATGAAAAAAATTCCTCCTTCACTCATGAATGTAATAGGATGGCCATAGGATCTTGAAAACCATGAAAAATCGTTTCTTCTTGATGAACATAAGCATAAAGACAATCCTCTTTCATAAGTGTTTGTTGTTTTTAGTCTATTTCTTTTGTTCTGAGAACATTTTCAAATGAAACAACAACAATAGATTTGTTTACTCTTCCATGCATATCAACAAAAACATTCATAAATACTTGAACATCTTCAAATATGACAACCATATTATGTGTATCAAGGCTATCCTCTTGTTCATCAAACAATTCTGGTTTGGTTTTATTAACCTTCTGGAAATTTGCTTGAGGACTGTCATTTTGACTTGCAAATGAATGAATGGAAATAAGTTCTTACTCATAATCTTCTTTCAAATGTCAAAATCTAACAACATGCACTATTTAACAATCTAGAGTTCCCACGGATGCATTTTTAAAGCCATGATTTTCAAAGGAATAAAATAAAACAACTACCTCTTCATTATATTTCTGTATTTCTAATTGACAAGTGGCATACACTGCTTTGTTTCTTTCTTGAAACTCTATGTCAATTGTTTGTTCATTGCTTGAAGTCTCCATAAATGCATTTTCAAAATCCTCATCCATGTCTAGGCCACTTAGAATTTGAACAACCACAAAATTCACAGGGGAAGAAAGCCAACTTTGAAACACTTTGTCTTGATGGAACTCTTGTTGAATATCTTCATCAAGTTCAGGAGAAGGAAAATGAATTTTAGCAACAATTTCTTGATCAACTTCATCTTCAACCAAAGGAGGGGCTACTATTTGTTGTTGGGATGAATATTCATAAAAGGATTCTATGATTTCACCATTCATACACTCTTCATCACCAAAAACATTTTCAAGGTTCTTAATGAAATGTTCACAAAATTCACAACAATATTCAAACACCAAGAATGAAGGATTAGATTCTCCATAATTCTTGAAGAATATTATATGGAAATATTTAAGAGAGTATAACCTGCCTGGTTTTAAACCTTCATACCATAATATTGTTTTCCCCTCTAAAGTAGCCATAAAGAATTTCATCAAACAATCCTCATGAAATTCAACCCCCATATTACATATGCGCATGTGAAATCTAATCAAGTGCAAGGCAACATCATTTCCTTTCCCATCTTCAAATTTAGGTAAATATTTTTGCTAATCTATGTGAGGAATATGATTTGGAAAGCCAGGAATATGAGAGCGATTAATTGGAGAATACCTTGCATATCTGTAATCCATCTTGAAGTAGTGGAGTCATCAATAAAATATTTAGGCTACTGAATCTTTGAACAATGGAGTCTCCATAGAAATTTTGAATTCTAGATTATTGAAAATGGAGTCGCCAAGTGAATGATGTACAACCTTTCTGTGTCTGAATACTTTTCACAATCAATACTCATATCTAAACTTTATCATTTCTCCCAGGGAAGATTTCACCTTCGCTCCCCGACAACGGTGCCAGAATGTTAGCACTCTGTAAACTTCGTTTGAATGAGAAATGAATGACAGAGGAAACCTACAAAGCAACTTTGAGATCTAAAACTAGCCTTTCAGACGTGGAGAGGTCTCTCTTGGGTGACTTTGTCTTGGTACAAGATATGGTTTTGAGCTATCGACTAGATTTAAACACCTTTGAGATAATAAG
Organism: Picea engelmannii; assembly: GCA_009831015.1. Lineage (NCBI taxonomy): Eukaryota > Viridiplantae > Streptophyta > Pinopsida > Pinales > Pinaceae > Picea > Picea engelmannii. The sequence goes on along the minus strand of ML798025.1, from coordinate 204,047 downwards.
TTCTGGTTATATTGGCACAAGCGAGTAAGACCTTGGGCTATGGAGTCGGTTCGAGAAAACGATATAAACAAATGACTCGGTGACTGAACTTGAGAGGATAAAGGATAAGTGAGCAACATTCTTCAGCGCAAAATCATTTTGTGTTGTGGGAGAAGAAAACATGAAGCAACTTGGAGCACTGCTAAGGATGAATTCAGAGTTAACTTAGAGGAAAACGATTTTTCTAAATGGTGTGAATCGTAGGGCACTATGCAATGAATCCCAAGTTTTAAAATACATTTATATTTAGAAAAAAATAGATATGAATAAAGAATATAGGAATTACGTATGCAAAGAAAGGAAACAATACATACAACTGCTACAATTGCATTAAATTTCGATCGAGCTCAAACTACATTCAATAGTCACTGTCTACACTAGTTTTCCAACCAACCTCTATCTACTCTCGTACAATGAAATATATATAACTATATGTCCTTTACATATCACCACTTTGAAATCCAACCCCTTTCCCAAAATAGAAATCATTACAAACATCAATGACCCGTTTTAACTGATTTCCTGCTTTTCAGGAGGCGAAATTATTAAAAATAGGCTTCAAAATGCCACTTTTAATTCTAAAAATGTAATAGTTGTGTAAACTATGAGAAATGATTTTGTACGTAATCTTGTTGTAAAGAAAAACCTCTCTCAATTTCTTGAAATTTGTCTCCAGCTAGACGAAATATGTGTCGTAAAAACATGTCTCAGATAGGAAATCATAAAAACTAAATAATAGGGCTCAAAGATTCCTTTGAATCTCCAAAACAGTAACACATTTTGAAAATATGAGAGAGGTTTTTATTATTTATTTTGTCCTCGACTAAAAAATCTTGGGGATTTTCAAAATTCCTCTCCAGTTGGTCATAAATGGATCTTGAATTTTACCACTAAAACCAACTCGGAGCACCGTTGAGGATGAATTCAGAGTTAACTTAGAGGAAAACGGTTTGTCTAAATGGTGTGAATCATAGGGCACTGTGTAATGAATCCTAGGTTTTAAAATACGTTTCTATTTAGAGATAAATAGATATGAATAAAGAATATAGGAATTATGTATGCAAAGAAAGGAAACAATCCATACAATTGCTACATTTAGAATCTTTTCATCAAGATTCAAGACTTTTGCATTAAATTTCAATCGAGCTCAAACTACATTCAATAGTCATTGTCTACACTAGTTTTCCAACCAACCTCTCTCTACTCTCATATAATGAAATATATATAACTATAGGTCCTTTACATATCACCACTTTGAAATCCAACCCCTTTCCCAAAATAGAAATCATTACAAACATCAGCAACCTATTTTAACTGATTTCCTGCTTTTCAGGAGGCGAAATTATTAAAAATAAGCTTCAAAATGCCACTTTTAATTCTAAAAATGTAATAGTTGTGTAAACTATGAGAAATGATTTTGTAGGTAAGCTCGTTGTAAAGAAAAACCTCTCTCGATTTCTTGAAATTCGTCTCCAGCTAGACGAAATATGTGTCGTAAAAACATGTCTCAGACAAGAAATCATAAAAACTGAAAAATAGGTCTCAAAGATTCCTTTGAATCTCCAAATCAATAACACATTTTGAAAATATGAGAGAGGATTTTATTATTTATTTTTTCCTCGACTAAAAACTCTTGGGGATTTTCAAAATTCCTCTCCAGTTGGTCATAAATGGATCTTGAATTTGACCACTAAAACCATCATTTGCGTAGTGCGACCTATAGCCTATGCATAGGAAAATCCACTGCACGATGAAATCCACTACACGATGACATCCTCTGCATGAAACAATCCCATGCGTGACATCCCACTGCACGATGAAATCCAGTGTGCGATGACATCCTCTATGCGACAACATCCCATGCACGACAACATCCACTGCACGATGAAATTCTATGCACGACAACCTCCTATGCACGATGACATCCTCTATGCGACAACATCCTATGCATGATGAAATCCACTGCGCGACATAATTCTTTACATGGTGAAGCACTCTGCACGTAGCACGTAGAAAAGTTTGCAGCATGTAGTTGCAAATGGAAATGGAAATAATAAATGGAAATCTTCCTTTTGATACTGAACCTTTGAGATGTTAGATGATTACAGTCATAAAAACAATATGGGTGCTAACATGCATGACTTTTCAAATTGTTGACAAACCTATAACCTTAGCTATGAAAATCATGGTGCTAACATTCATTATGCTGATTTCTTCTTGGATTTTATATCTCAGACCATTAATATACGTGGAAAATTGTTCATCATCGCTCTCACAATGTCTTTCTCTGATGTTCAACCTATAAAATTCTTCAGTGTATTATTTTACTGACAAGCCCTTCTGTCAAGTTCTACAATATCCTAAACATATTGATTTGATAGTATTTGGGTATTGTTGACGGGCTAAATTGAATGCTCGTCAACTGGACGGGTGGATCCGGTCCAGGGTTGTCTAAATAACCCAATACGTTTGGGATGATCCACTCCAACGGGTTTAGTGGCTCCGTTGGCCGATCTAAGTCCTAAGAAAATGAAACTAAACTAAAGAAACTAATCTAAGTGAAAAAGAATAACTACAACAAACTATATACACATCTAAAACATATATATACAACTTACTAACTAATATCTTAAAACAATAATTCTAATTATTAAATGTTTAGCTATTAATACAATTAAAACTCAATTAAATATGTACAGTATTTACA
>ML798025.1:161419-176288 GCA_009831015.1 Picea engelmannii | reverse complement strand
TCTAAAAACAAAGTAAGCATGATCTTACCATTCCCTTGAGTATTCTTGATGTATGAATCCTCCAGCCATGGTCATAATGGCATGGGCAAGTGTAAGTAAGTTTAAAAAACTTGTCAAGATTACAAGGAAATGAAATAACCATTATCCAAGGCTGGAATGCCTCATCTTCCTGACAATTCTCTAAGTGTTCATTAATTTCTTCACATGGAGGATCTAAAAGAAATATGTCATGCCTAATTCCAAGATACTTAGGTAAAAAGAAAGCAAGCACAACTTTATGAATTTTTTTAATATATGAATATTCAAGCCATCCTAAGATCCTATCACAAAAATGAGGATGCAAACCATGACTTTGATGAAACGAATATATCAATGGAAAACTCATCATAGGAGGATTCGTGCAATCAATTGGATCATTGGTTTGAATGTTTCTTTCGATGAGATTGATCATTTCAAAATGTGAAGTATAAACATTAAGATTCAAGCTAAGCAAAGAACGAATATGCAGGTTAGAATGTTTGATCTCCATAAGATATAATGCATTGTCCTTTTCAACAATAAACTGTGTAAAATCATCTCGCAACATGTACTTTTCCCATGTGAGTGATGAAAGTGAACAAGTGTCAAATCCAAGTTTATCAATGTGTTGACGGGCGAAAACGACTGTCGGTCAACTGAGAGAGTGGAACCGGTCTGGGGTTGTCTAATAACCCAAGCCGTTTGGGATGAACCACCCTGACAGGTTTAGCGGCTGCGTTAGCCGATCTAAGTCCTAAGAAAACAAAAAGAAAACTAATCTAAACTAACTAATCTAACTAAAACTAAATAAAACAAACTAATAAACTAATCTAACTAAAACTACCTATTAAACAAACTAAACTAAAACTAATTATTAAAACAAACTAAACTAATCTAACTATTTTATATATACAATCTACTAAATAATACTATACTAACTCTAATTAATTAACTATCTAACTATTAATTGAAATATAACTTATTCACAAAATGTACAATATCTACAATTTACAGATTTAAATAAAACCTGAAAAACTCATTTGCATTCTGCCCTAAGACACTAAAAGATATTTTTGTTGATTTTATAATTTTATGAACAAAAATAAAATAAAAATCTAATTAAACTAAAACACTAATCTAAACACAAATATATCTAATTAAACTACTTAAATTATACTAAACAAACTAACGAAAATAAATTACAAATTGACCTGGAGAATTGCTCCAGATTTGTCCTATGTATGATGATTGTTTTAGCAAATTGGAGGGAGAAAACCCGCACCGAATTATCCAGGAGCTTTTCGTAAACGATAGCTGCAGTACTCTTCAAGTCTGTTTATAGGACAAACAAGACATAAAAATCACAACAATCATATGATTTATAAATCTCCACAGTTAGGTAAACTTGTATGTAAAGATCTATACATGATAGTTCAATTGATGAAGAAGAGAAATCTGCCATTCATAAACTGAACCAAGTAATTGTTGTGTTTTTAAATATTGAAATAAATCAGACATGGATCATATTAATTAATTCATATCATTTTGCAAAAGACTATGATAGCTAAAGTAGTCACTAATCAAATGCAAATTGATAAGTATAAACTTGAAACAAAAGATTGATATTATGAAAAGTGAAAGTTGTAGCAGAACATCAACTTCTGTCTCAGTTTGTATTAGGAATCCATAGCCTGGTTCTCCCACAAGTGAGGATGATCCTTATTACAAAAATAATAAGTATTTATAAGTTTCCATAGGGTAAAACCTCCCTGTGGAAGTTATCAAACTGTTTACATAAATCTGGGAAGATATCCCAAGTTTTAACTAAACTAGGAAACTACTAAAACACCCAGATATCTCTTGAACTGTTCATCATGTCCCATGCAATTCAAATTTACCTGAAACAGGTCAAAAATGGACAAGTTAGAGGGATATTTTATTAATAAAACAATACAAATCTAATTCTATAGACTAGCTACAGAATCTTCTGATTCTGTAGCTAATATAAATAAGACACAGAATCAACATTAAAATAGATTAAAAATATTTTAAAGAATTAAATTCAATTAAAATCCAATAGCTATTTGAAAATGAATCATTTAGTTTGAAATTATTATACCATTCGAAATCAAACAGGATCAAAATCATTCAACCGAATACAGAGATAGGTATACTCTGTTTCGATTATTATCATAAGTCGGGTGAACAGAATCATAATCCAACAGTTGTAAAATCGTTTGATATCCAATTGAAATCAATATGGTCAAACAAATCGTAGGTAATGGTTAAACATGAGATACGATCAAATCTAAACAAAATCATTTTCCAATCGTTATAGCTATAACGACATAGCAAACGATTTATGCCACGAATAGAGAAATTCAAACCGACGCGAAAATCAATCCAAATAAAATCGTAACAGGGTCAATTGATTGGCAACAAAATTCACAATTTGTTATTGCAAACTGGACAAATAAGATCAAAATCGTTCATTTGACAATGAATTATAATTGGATTTGACAAAAAACACGAATATTGATCAATTTCGTTTTACAATTCAAACAGAACAACAATTAAAACACGAATCCAACTCATAAACAATCTTGCCAACTCAAAATATGGGACAATCCGATCAGAATTGGAGAGAATCGAACATAAAAGGTTTAATCATAGTCATTACAAATCAAAACCATTCCACGATTCAGGTGCATTTGCACAGACTTAACTGAGATCATTGTTTTCATACGAAACAGAGTCCAAATCGAACAGAGTTGTATTCTCATTCTTAGAAGATTATTTGACAATCATATTACAAGATCGTAACAACCAAAATCGTTTGCCAATCACGACATATGAATCAAGTCAAATTCAAACATGATCGTATTCTAAATTGAGTATGAAAAATTTATGTTCAGAGTGGATACAAAACGAATTGAATTGAAAGCAAACCATTAATTTCGTTAACTCAATTAGGCAAATCCAATCCAATCGAAAATCAATCAAATCCAATAAAAATCTATGAGAAAATCGTATATAAAATTGAAATTTTATTTAGTTTTAGCAAAACAAAATGTATATACAGGATGAACACGATACAACAGAGCTATTTTGAAATATAAACAGAGCTATTCGAATTCGAATCGTTATATTAACTCTGATCATTCACACAACTAGGAGAATTTCGAAATCATACCTGTATGGCGACCAAAGAGTTTAATCATGACAATTTGGAGTTGACAACGACTGTGGCTAATTCAACATTTTTGAAAAGGATGGATCCAGTTGTCTTCTGCTTCTTATCAGTTGTTTGAAGTTGGTTTCTTTGATTGGTCCATACTGCAATTTTATCTTCCAGTGATTGAATTTTCGATTGGAGTAGAGGAACATCGATGTAATATCATTCCAACCATAAATCGCATTGGTCACAGGATGACTGTGTGGGTTTTGAAAGAGCAGGCGAGGGTTTGTTCAAATGGCTGAGGGTTTCATTAGGCAATTTAATCCCAGGGTAGCTAGGGTTGTTCCTTAGGCAGGGGGGAAGATTTGTCACGAAATCGTAAGGTGGTTCGGGGCACAAACCTTGCGAATAAGGATACTCGCTGGCTAAGAAATGTTCTACGTCGGAATCTGAATCCTCACTAAGGACGATAGGATCTCGCTCGGCAGAGGGTTTAGGATTATTTATAGCCATTCTCGAAATGAGTCGGGCATTCCTTTTTCCTTTGTCATTAGCAGTAGGGTTTTCCTTGGGCTTTTTGCTCGCAGGCTTCTTAATTGTCTCGGTCTTCTCAGTTCCAACGTACGGTAAGTCAACCTTAGGGTCGGTCGAGGGTTTAGGAGGAGGCAGTAGGATATGAAAGGGCACAGGCGGCTCAGCCTTGGTTTGACTTACCACAGGTTTGTCAACCTGAACAGGGTTTGTGTCATCGAAACCATTTCGGGTGATGAAAGGCCTCCAACTATCACCGTGTAAACTCAAGTGATAAACGATGATCAGTTTAATAAGTCCATAGTGTTTCAGGCTATTGTCAGCCTTCTTCCATTTAAACCTTTTCGACATTTTATATAGGTTGCGCTAAAAGTAAAAGGGCATATTCAACGAGTATCCCATAAAATTCATTAGCAAGTGCAGGTGGTATAGAGACACAAGTTCATATCGACCTTCACAGGTCACGAACTCTTTGACTACCATCAAAGTATCATGCCATTGTGGTTTAAGTGCAGATATGGGCATACCTCTGTCACAAGAAGTGACCTTGCACGAAACGAAGAGTAGTTTCCATGGCACCTCCTCGACCTTACAATTTTTGAACCAACGCTGGCCTGTGGCAGGTAACCCTGTAGCAGAACTGATAAATTCCTCGTTAATTTCCAACTGGGTGTCACCCACCTTGGCTCTACAGCCATCGAAAATCAAGGTGAATTGTCGTGCAACACAGAGGTTAAAACCCTCAAATTGCTGTACAAAGGTGACCCACCCATTTTCCTCCAAGTCTTTGCGAGCATTGTCAAACATTAACAAGGCTTGGTTGCCGTTTAGCTCGATTCGCATAACTGATGCCATGGATCCGAGCACATGGTAAGCCGAGGGTTTGGATCATAACACACATAGGAGCAGAGCTACCCGAGCTAACGGAAGTGAACGGGAATAAGGTATAGGCATAAATTCCATCGTGCGAAGGTGGTGGAGCTTATCTCTGCCATGCAAAAAAGTTATTGCCAAAGTACAACCGTCGGCTTACATAGCTGTTCAACCCATTATATCATAGTTCAACAGTCATGTCACTTGATCGACCAAAAAAAAATCAAATGGTAAGTGTATAAACCAACGCGCAATCAACGTTGTGCCAAAGTTTTAAACCATCAACATACGATTTGAAACCAAAATCAAATGTTGAACCATGTGCCAATGTAGTGTAACAACTCATATCAATAGTTTAACCAATGTACCAATGGGTTTTCATATAATCAAAGTGCCAATAGTTTTGTAAACAAGAACATAGGTATCATATTAAAAAGATATATATGAAAGATTAAATCATAACACCCATGTATCTTATGAAACCAAAGGTCAGGTAGGTCAAATAAAATACAAATCCAAATGCCAATGCATTATAAACTCAATAGAACCAAATTACACAATCAATCGAAGCATGAGTACCGATCAAAGGATCTTACCAGCTATATAATGATAAATAAAAGGTAAGCGCAATAGGCATATCGATAAGAGAGATAATGACAGTTCAGATAATGATTTCAATGAGACCTCGAAAGACGAAGTTTTCACGCTTACAGTCGTGAAAACAAAATGAAGGCAAATGTGTAAATGTCGCAAAAATAAAAGTGTCGTTTATTTAAAAATTGCGACGAAAAATTGATGTTTACAAAACATTGGTGTGGGCAGCTTATAAGACAATGGAAAAAGTGAATTGGCTGCCAACACAATGTTAGGTTTGGAATTGATTTCACCAAAATTTAGCATATCGAAAGGATATGATTGTGGTGGAAAAGAGTAGTATGTTGTAGGTAAGATATCAAGTCCACCAGAATCTAGGAATAGATCAGGATATAAAGAATAAAAGGAATCAGAAATAAGTAGATGAAAAGAATCTCTTGAACTATGATACTCAACAATGGTATTCTCAAGACAATTCTCTTCACTTTCTTTAAAACTCTTACTCTGTTTTGGTGACGAATTACTCAACATAATATGATCATCTGGATTTTCCTTTTGTGTGATAGATAATTCAAAATTTATGTGACAAACCTCTAGTCTTTCCTGTGAACAAAGTGCATTTTGAGGATGAAGGTTTAAAGTTTCTTMTTCTAGTTGCGTAACTTCTTCTTTAATCAGTTTCATAGGAGTACTAGAACATTCAAGACAATTTTCGTCGCTTAAGTGTTCTTCAATGACTAATTTTAAATGTTGATTAGAGCATGAGTTACAAGAATGAGGGTATTCACCTTGATCCAGAAATGAATCTTCTTCCATACTAGTCAAAGACTGAAAATACAATGATTCAGAGGAAAAAATAATTGGGTTGTCAATAAGAACCTGGTCAATAGATTCTACCTCCCTAGCTTGTTCAACATTGTCGGAAGGATTCTTCTCTTCTTGCGAAGAGAATTGTTCTTGCAGTTGAGTGATAGGATTTGCAATTAGTTCTTCATTCATGATTGAACATGAATGGATGGAAGGGATGCATGCATCACATAATAGACTTAATGCAAATGACATGTGATTGAGATTAAATTTACATAGGATATGATAAACTCTTTTCAAAAAGTCTTCTAAAGATGAATCACCGTTGATTAGCGAAGTATGAAATTCTTCACATAATTGATCGAAATCATAAATTTCAAAACCATCTAGAAACTCATCTACAAATTGAAACCAATAAAAAATGTGACATGCTGGAAAGGATTCAAACCAATGTTTGATCCAACCTCTAAAAGTAAAATCGAACAGTCTACATAAAACTCCTAAATCTGAGATGTCATGTTTGATGCATTTGCACCAAAACTTGTTAAGGTGGTATTTAGAAGATATATTGCCTCCACCATCAAAGGTGAGTTTGGAAAAGTGAGAGACTGTCTCGTTGGGAACATTGGGTAATGATAAGTTGAAAGCATGTTCCAACACAGTGATTTGGGGAGCCATGGGGGGAATTGAATACATTTAAAATAAAGGCTTCTACAAGGCCAGCTTTTCAGTCGGCCCTCCTTATAGCACCATTTGTTGACGAGCGAAATTGAACGTTCATCAAATGGAGGGGTGGATCCAGTCCGGGGTTGTCTAAATAGCCCAAGATGTTTGGGATGATCCACTCCGACGGGTTTAGCGGCTCCGTTGGCCAATCTAAGTCCTAAGAAAATGAAAGAAAAAACTAAACTAAAGAAACTAATCTAAGTGAAAAAGAATAACTACAACAAACTATATACACATCTAAAACATATATATACAACTTACTAACTAATATCTTAAAATAATAATTCTAATTATTAAATGTTCAGCTATTAATACAATTAAAACTCAATTAAATATGTACAGTATTTACAGAATACAAATTTTAATCGAAATTTGCAAAATCATTGTAAATTGTCTTATGACAGCGAAGCTATTATTTTTTATTTTTATAACTTTTCTGTGAAAAAGTGAAATGAAAACTAACTAACCTAAGTAATTAAGATAACAATCTGTACTATACACTATCTAAACTACTGAGAATTCTCGAATTTATTAACCATTAAATTGCAAATGCAAACTGACCTGAAGTAACGCTTTCCAATTTGTCCCGTGCACAATATCCGATTTAGCTGTTCGATGGGGGAAACCCGCACTCGATTTTCCACAAGCTTCTCGTAAACGGGAAGCAACAACTCTCTTTGAATACGAATGACAGAACAAACAGGACATAAAACAACAACAATTTTATAATTTACAAATCATCACATTTAGACAAATCCCAGTGCGAAGATTTGCATATAATCATTCATTTAATTAAGAAGATAAATCTTTTGTTAATTAAATTCAAACAGAGTAATTGTTGTGGTCAACTGAGACACATCAGATATGGACAGAATTTAAATCATAACACATCAACCTATAACAAGTCTTGATATCTAAAGTAGTCAATAACTTGATCACAAATTAAAATGCACAAAACTTGAACGAAAGTATGATAAATTGAAAGCTAAAGCTGTTACAAAAGATCCACTTCCATTCGAGCCTACATCATCATAAATCCATAGTCTTTGTTCTCCCAACAGTGATGGGTTCTTTACAAAAATTAATGAGTATATAAAGGCCACAGAGTAAAACATCCCTGTGGGAATTATCAAAAACTGTTTGGAAAAATCTGGGAAGAATCTCCCAAATCTCTATTTCTAACTAAAACTAACAACCTAAAACAAAACTATATGACAAAAAACATGTTCTAAACTGCCACATCATGTCCAATTTTCCATTGAAATTTGTATGTACCTGTAGGTGGACAAGAATAAACAAGTTTAGATAATGATTTATTTGTAAAATTAACAAAAATCTAAATTTTATGACTAGCTAACAGAATCTCATGATTCTGTAGCTAGTCATATTTGCAAACATAATTGTTTCAAAATAATCCAATGAAAACAGAAATGCATGCAGTCAATCAAAAAACTCTTAATTACTAATTCAAAACAAATCCAATCATTCACAATAAAACTAACCAAATCTTTTATGCCAATTTAGAACTAACATAATCGTATTGCATTAATCGAATGGTAACAGGAATGTATGCGTTCAAACAATTATTTTGTTACTAATTCAGAACGAATACAATCGTTTATGCCAATTCAAGGACAACAAAATCGTGTCAAATCAGTTCAATCCAAACAAAACTGTATTCAATTTATCAAACCAATCTTTGATACTAACTCAATGCAAACAAAATCGACTATGCTGATTCAAAACAAACAGAATTGTTTTTTGAATGAAACAAAACAGAACTATATCAAACTAACTCAGAGCCAATTCAATCGTTTATACTAATATAGGAACAACAAAATCATGCTAAAATTAAACAAACTCATACCATCCATTGTGAAATCAAATCGAATGATGGTTGTAGCTGCTTACACGTTTTTTTCTTTTAAAAATCACATGTCCTGTAGATGTAAAAATTTGTTGGCAGGCTGGTTGAATACCCTTTGAATTGATCAAGGGTTCATAGAAGGCTGAGGCACAAGGCTGTATGGGTGGAAGGGGTTCTGAGATCCAGGCCTGGAGAGGTAAAAATGTTCCAGCAAATGCACACAGACCCAAAACGCACCTTTCAGCCACGGAGAAGATCTGAAATTTGACCTCTAAAACACGATCTATAACTCTGTAATAACCCAATATGTGAGGAAACCGCCCAAAACGAAGGTAAAGGGGCTAATTTAGGTTCTTGGTTTTCAAGGGTTTGATATGATTCAAAACCGTTTGCCCATAATCACCCACGCAAAAACGTGTCTCTGGGAGGCAATTACGGGGTTAGCCTAAGCAGTCTCCTCTGGCACTGCCAAACCATAACAGAGTCTGGGCACCATGGGGTTCAATTTGCACTACAGGGCCAGAGGAGAGAGAACTAGTGAGCAGGGTAAATGGTGAGGGGGCTGGAATGGGTATACGCAGAAATGAAAGCTCACAGGTTTCCCCAAAACCAACAGAGGTAACCCGAGATACAAGGCATGCATTAATGCCTAAGTGTGCGAGGGTGGTGGAGAGAAACAAACCCATGCAAAACATTCATATCAAAATGTACAATCGACAGCACTATGGTGATTCAAATCACTATTGGTGTGTGTTAAAAGAAATGTCAATCAAACAACTATTGAAAACTATGATAAGTCGACCCGAATATTTGCACAAGCAATAGTGTTTGTATGATTTAAAACAAAACAATATTTCAAATTTAGCACCAAAGATTTGACCATAAAAATTATGAATTGTATGAAACCATTGCACCAAGGGTCTAATCACAATGTTAATGCGTTCTCATGAAACCATTGCACCAAGGAATTTGATCAAAGACAATAGAACATCAAACCACCATTGTATAAAGGACTCAATCACAATCACTAGAATACCATTGCATCACAAACTTATAAAATGAATTTATATTAACAATAATGCAAAGTGAGTAAAGATTTGGTGTCTTGCCAACTGTGTGACCATCATTGAGTTAGAGGTGAAATGACCACATAAACAAGAGTATCCATAATAATCCAGTGACGATTTTAATGCCATCGACATGACTTCAAACTCAAGGTTTTCACGCTTGCAGTCGTGAAAACGAAAACAAAAGGCAGGTGTGCCAGTGCACAAAATTGTGATGAGAATCAAGGGTTCCAAAACACTTGTGTAGGCAGCTTATAAGGATAGGATAAAAATGTGAAATGGATTCCAACAGGTATGAACTTAGCCTTGAATTTATCTACCATCCTATCCCAACGTTTGATCTTTTCCTTACCTTTGTGCCTTTTGTTGTCTTGCAATTCATCCCACCATAGTGGTGAATGTCCCTTTAGTCTGGTAAAACATGATTCACTTTCTTTTCATATTTGATTTCTTCATAATCAAAGTACTTTTCTAAGGCTCTTATCCAATCCAACAGCTCCTTAACATCCAAGTTGCCTTCATACATTGGGATTTCCATTTTTTCAATGGCTCCCTTTTTTGCAACAACTTTCAACAAGCGTTCCTCTGTAGCGTCTCCTTCTGCAACTCCTTCAACTTCCATTTTTTTGATCTCATATTAGCTAATGTCACCAAAATCAGGTTCTCTCCTCTATGATGTCTCCATGGCATCCAATCTTACACAGATTTTCCTCATTTCTTGTTCCATGGCTAGATTTTCTACAGGTCTGTTCTTGCATCTTCTTGGCCACATGGTTCCAAGTTGTCTTCTTCTCTTACATAGAATAATTATGGCTCTGATACCACTTATTGCAGACTCCACCCTCTCATAGAGTTCACGTGACCTCTCAGTCTAGTATCGTTCTAGTCGGGAGCTGAAATTAGCTCATGGGCTCCTTCTGAGCCCAAAATCTCAATACACAGGTCCTTAAAAACCTTCTTCCAGAATGTAAATTTTCATTTTTGGGAGTCCTTGAGGATTGGAAAATCCTCCTCGAAGACTGAGGGATAAAACCATGGGCCAAAGCTTCTTCCTCTAAAATTTTCAAGACTTTTCTATCCTCTTACCCCCCAACAGAAATTCCACGAACTGTCGAACACTAAACAACAAGATCAACGGTCTTCAACAACTGTCGAGATCAACAACTTAGATTATGTTTTTTGGGCTTCGACGATTTTTTATCACACCAACACACACACAACATCCGCGAATTTTCAATCACCGAAAAGGGGCAGATATGATGGCTCCTATTCTGCTACCAGATCGATGGATCTCATCCTTTTTCTCACTCCAAGATTCAATGATTTCTTCACAATGCCTTTTCAACAAATATCCCGTATCATTGAAAAGGTAATTTCATCGAGTCTTAGATCGATACTCTAGAATGCTCTGACCGATGGATGATCCAGATCAATTCTCTTAGGGCTTTGGTGATTTCCCTTGGTTGTCAAACAACACGACTTCTCGTATCTCCTGACACCGAAACATCGAACGATTATGCTTCCTCCATGTGTCCCCTTATAGATCAATGACTAGGAATCTTTCGGGGCTTCAGGGATTTTCTCTCTATTTACATAATGACGTAAAATTACTGAAGTGCCAAGTTTCTAAACTGTGGGATATTTTGCCATGCATCCTCTCCAATGGATGGTTGGGATTGACTCTGGCCTTTGGGCCTTCAGGAGTCCAAAAAACCCTACACTCTATTTTTCCTGGAGTGTCAGACCTCCAGATCTGTTGGCACGTGTCCTCCCTATGATCAACAGTCCTGATCAACTTCGCTTCATTATATTCTCCTGGAGTGACTATCTGATGCAACCGAAGGTCTTCCGCTACCCCACCTGCTCACACATGATCGTTCAAATTCTCAATTCTGAGCCTTCAGTGGCTCCTTGGATTCCCTCGGGAATCACTGATGAAATTTTACCCAGATCCACAGGTCCTTCTTTACCTTCCTCGGCCTTCAACACTCGACCGTGGTTATCCCCAACTCACTATCGGGGTTTCGAGATTTTAGGGTTTCCACTGTTGAGAGTCACTGTACTCTCCAGCTCCCGACCTCCGATGAGCTCTCGGCTCCTATGCGATATCCCTCCAGGCTCATCTCCCACCGTATGACCACTGCCTCTGCAACCGTGGCCTTACCTCACAATATCACGATCTCACGACATCGTCGGTGATCTGTCGAGTTTTCACCTTCCTATTATGTGAGTTCCCAAGTTGCGAGAATTCAACGGAGTGTTGAATCCTATCTCCAAGCGACGTGTGTCCACCCGTCGGTCGCGCGATCCCACCTTATGCTCTACCACGCGTCCATACGAACCTCGGCTCCTTGGCGCTTCGCGACTCGCGAATCCTAACACCAATGCTTCAGGACTTCTCACAGTGATATCCTGAGGCTTCGTGCCACCTGGATTCCACTCACGCTCAACTATGGCCCACACTGCTCTCCAGCTGTCAGGTTATCGCCCCTCCCCACCTCGCGATCTCCGTGACCAAATTCTCAAACCTTTTCCTACGAGGTCCCGAGACACGATCCCTGATGTAGATCCAACGATCCTTCTGCGATATGGATCCAATGGTTATCCTCCTTCTCGTGCCTCGCGTCGTCACGACTTGGGATACCCAATGTTTGGGATTTCACCCTGCGAACTCCCGAGTTCACGAGATCTCTCGATCTCTCGCCACCTGTCCTCCTCAGTGAACATGCTTCACTTTCTTTTCATATTTGATTTCTTCATAATCAAAGTACTTGTCTAAGGCTCTTATCCAATCCAATAGCTCCTTAACATCCAAGTTGCCTTCATACATTGGGATTTCCATTTTTTCTATGGCACCCTTTTTTGCAACAACTTTCAACAAGTGTTCCTCTGTAGCGTCTCCTTCTGCAACTCCTTCAACTTCTATTTCTTCGATCTCATATTAGCTAATGTCACCAAAATCAGGTTCTCTCCTCTATTATGTCTCCATGGCATCCAATATTACATGGATTTTCCTCATTTCTTCTTCCATGGCTAGATTTGCTACAGGTCTGTTCTTGCATCTTCTTGGCCACATGGTTCCAAGTTGTCTTCTTCTCTTACATAGAATAATTATGGCTCTGATACCACTTATTGCATACTCCACCCTCTCATAGGGTTCACGTGACCTCTCAGTCTAGTATCGTTCTAGTCGGGAGATGAAATTATCTCATGGGCTCCTTCTGAGCCCAAAATCTCAATACACAGGTCCTTAAAAACCTTCTTCCAGAATGTAAATTTTCATTTTTGGGAGTCCCTGAGGATTGGAAAATCCTCCTCGAAGACCGAGGGATAAAACCATGGGCCAAAGCTTCTTCCTCTGAAATTTTCATGACTTTTCTATCCTCTTACCCCCCAACACAAATTCCACGAACTGCCAAACACTAAACAACAAGATCAACGGTCTTCAAAAACTGTCGAGATCAACAACTTAGATTATGTTTTTTGGGCTTCGACGATTTTTTATCGCACCAACACACACACAACTTCCATGAATTTTCAATCATCGAAAAGGGGCAGATATGATGGCTCCTATTCTACTACTAGATCGATGGATCTCATCCTTTTTCTCACTCCGAGATTCGATGATTTCTTCACAACGCCTTTTCAACAAATATCCCGTATCGTTGAAAAGGTAATTTCATCGAGTCTTAGATCGATAGTCTAGAATGCTCTGACCGATGGATGATCCAGATCAATTCTCTTAGGGCTTTGGTGATTTCCCTTGGTTGTCAAACAACACGACTTCTCGTATCTCCCGACACCGAAACATCGAACGATTATGATTCCTCCATGTGTCCCCTTATAGATCAATGACTAGGAATCTTTCGGGGCTTCAGGGATTTTCTCTCTGTTTACATAATGACGTAAAATTACTAAAGTGCCAAGTTTCTAAACTGTGGGATATTATGCCATGAATCCTCTCCAATGGATGGTTGGGATTGACTCTGGCCTTCGGGCCTTCAGGAGTCCAAAAAACCCTACACTCTATTTTTCCTGGAGTGTCAGACCTCCGGATCTGTTGCCACGTGTCCTCCCTGTGATCAACAGTCCTGATCAACTTCGCTTCATTATATTCTCCTGGAGTGACTATCTGATGCAACTGATGGTCTTCCGGTACCTTGCCTGCTCACACAGGATCGTTCAAATTCTCAATTTTGAGCCTTCAGTGGCTCCTTGGATTCCCTCGGGAATCACTGATGAAATTTTACCCAGATCCACAGGTCCTTCTTTACCTTCCTCGACCTTCAGCACTCGATCGTGGTTATCCCCGACTCACTATCGGGGTTTCAGGATTTTGGCATTTCCGCTGTTGAGAGTCACTGTACTCTCCAACTCCCAACCTCCGATGAGCTCTCGGCTCCTATGCGATATCCCTCCAGGCTCAGCTCCCACCGTATGACCACTGACTCCACAACCATGGCCTTACCTCGCAATATCGCGATCTCACGACATCGCCGGTGACCCGTCGAGTTTTCACCTTCCTATTCTGCGAGTTCCCGAGTTGAGAGAATTCAACGGAGTGTTGAATCCTATCTCCAAGCGACGTGTGTCCACCCGTCAGTCGCGCGATCCCACCTTATGCTCTACCACGCGTCCATACGAACCTCGGCTCCTTGGCGCTTCGCGAATCGTGAATCCTAACGCCAATGCTTCGGGACTTCTCACGGTGAGATCCCAAGGCTTCGTGCCACCTGGATTCCACTCACGCTCCACTATGGCCCACACTCCTCTCCAACTGTCGAGTTATCGCCCCTCGCCACCTCGCGATCTCCATGACCAAATTCTCAAACCTTTTCCTACGAGGTCCCGAGACATGATCCCTCATGTAGATCCAACGATCCTTCTACGATCTGGATCCAACGGTTATCCTCCTTCTCGTGCCTCGCGTCGTCACGACTTGGGATACCCAATGTTTGGGATTTCACCCTATGAACTCCAGAGTTCACGCGATCTCTCAATCTCTCGCCACCTGTCCACCTCAGATGAACGGCTACAAATCTCTCGCTACTTCGCCGCCTCGCGTTCTCGTGCCTCGTGACCTTTAATACCAAATCCTCGGCTCTTCCACTCATGAGCTTCCAAGTTTGCAAGATCTATAGATCTCTGCCACCTGTCCTCCTGTTGGCGACAAAAGTCACTCCTAGACTGCTAGCAGGAGCAGAGCCC
>ML798025.1:141768-155654 GCA_009831015.1 Picea engelmannii | reverse complement strand
TAAAGAGTGGATTTTAGGCTCAGGCTCGTCTGCTTCCCCTTCTTCTTCATCAGCCACAAAATTGTTCTGGAAGGGAGCCTGAATTCTTTGGTCATCTCTGTCTCTTTCCTTCTCTCTGTGCATGGTTGGAGGAGAAAAATTATTTGTTCTTCTGAAACCTCCTCTGTTCTTGGTGGTCTGAGGGCCCTTATACATTTGTTTCCTTTCCACCTTCAATATCTCCACCTCTTCTTTGATGAGGTTCATAACTCGGGTCAGCTCATCTACTTGAGGGTGAGGCAGTGATGGGCCGGAAGTTGAGGCTTCCGACTTTTCCTTTCTTCTGTCTGTGTCGGCTTGGATTCTTAGTCTGTCAGCTGCCAATATATTGGATTCCACCTCTATAGATGCATGTTGCATATGAGCTAAAGAGGTGGCTCTTCTTTCTCTTAACACGAGGCAGAAATCCGCCAGCATAGGAAATTTTAGCAGAGGCCTCTGAGGGTTTAATCTCTGCAGGGATCTTGTTGTACATTTTATTAAATCTTTTGGAGAAGTCTGAGACAGACTCTAATTGCATCTTCCTCATAGATCCAAACTCTGTCATATAATACATATAATCTTTTCTGTCTCCCCACTGTCTCAGGAAAACATTATCCAAGGCTTCAATGCCAGCAACAGATCCAGGGGCTAGTCCCCGGAACCATTTCCTCACCTCCCCATCCAGGCTCTGGACAAAAACTCTCATCCAGAAATATTCACTCTCGATATTCAAGTTGTCTGCATAGCTATAAAAAGAAGCTAGGTGCTCTTCAACAGTTACATCTTCCTCCCCACTGAACTTGGGCATGTATTTCAAATAGTCTCTAGCAGGGAGAGGGTTCAGAGGCTGGAGTAGAATCAAAGGAGCATATCTAGCAGTGACTACGGCATCCATTCTATTTGGAGGGGGATTAGCACCAGCCATAGGGATATAATGTAGAGGAGAACTCGGAGGAGAAGGAGTACGAACGGGTGATGTCAGAACAGAGATCCTTGGAGGAGACAACGGAAAAAACAGAGAGAAAGGAAAGGGACCTGAGTGTGCAGACGCTTCTCTCTGTGCAGCAGTAGAAACAAAAGGAGGGGTGGTAAATCCTTCAGAAGTTCGAGGTCTGTGATAAGGCAAGACCTCTAGGGAGGAGGGAGTGACAAGGATTTCTCTTTCTAATATCAGACCAGGAGGAGAAAACTCAGCAGGAACACTCCCGAAATTTAGAGAATGGGGGACTTCGGAAGAAGGACGACTAGGAAGCTGTGAATAAGAAAATGGAGTTCTCATAGAAGGGGAGGGCGTATTACCTGTTTCGACGATAGAAACTTCTCTCGAAGAGCTCTTTCCCTTTCTGTGCACTACTTCCGCGTCAGCTTCTGGTGTAGCTAAAGGCAGGTGTGGGTTAGACCTCGTGTGTCTGCATCTCGAAGCCACAGTTGATAGAGCAGGTTCTTCCCAGTGGAGTTGTCACAATGGAGTCACCAGGTGCACAGTAGAAATCTTCAAGTTCTGATATCTGATGCACCTTCAGAATCAGTTGATCTTTGTCATTCAATCCCGGGGAAAATATTCAACTTCGTCCCCGGCAACGGTGCCAGAAATGTTGGTGACAGAAGTCACTCCTAGACTGCTAGCAGGAGCAGAGCCCGATGCCCATCAGTTTAATGTCACGATTTGTTTTGAAGGGGTGATCGAATGGAGGAAGACTCGAGGAGATATCACTCTAACTCAGGGACTGAGTCTGGTACATATGGTGACAAAGGAGGTCTTGATCCAACTTCAGCTAGTGGGTTGATAAAAGGGTGAGTAGATGGAAGACTTAGTGAGAAAAATGAACAAACAACTTTGGGCAACAGGCTTACGGCTATTTGCAGAAGAAAGACACTGAATGCAAGATCCCCTTGGTTCAGGGTCTAAAGAAACCGAGGAGGACTTGACTGGATCCTCCAATTCCAAGTCACTCAACGCTGGGAAAATCACAAGAACTGGCTAGAAATATTATAAATGCTACAGTGATCCTACCAACATCATCCTATAATAGCTATAGCTCGACTGGATCCTCCAATTCCGAGCGATTCTAACACAGTGGAACAAAGATATAAAGAAACTGGCATTCATCAGGCAAGAAGTCTCAAGAGTGCATACATAACCAGAGTATCAGTGCTTCATTAAAGATTTACAACTGGGAGCTAAGCTCAACCATCGATAGATACAAAAATGGCGAAAACGCCTACATATACTCAAACTAACAACATCAACAAAATCGAGACGTAGTATTGAAAGCTTTGCGTCTGCATGGCTTCTGAAAACACGGAGCTGCAATCTTTGAATGGTCGTGCAAATTATGGCAGACGCAAACGATCTTCTGACAGTTTCTTCAGCGACTCGACGTGCCTTTAATTCATTGTATAACCTTCCCATTATGGTGGAGACGATGTCTAACCACCATCAACCACTTTAATAACTGCTTCTTGGGATTGAAGACGATTTGGCCAACTCAGCATTTTGGGATATGGAAGACTTCTCGCGCTGCCACCTGGAATAACTGAAGGGCTTGAAGGACGGGTATGGAGGCCAATGCGGGAAGTGAGGTATAGATATGGAATGACAGGGCCACAACCGCAAGGATGAAGAAAAGAATGATGAGAGGTGAGAGAGGTGGCGGGGGGGATGACATAAGTCATAAGAGATATACGCAAAGACAGCGGGAGAATAGACGTGGTAGGATTAATGCAGTGAAAGGCTGACATGGAGGGAAAGGAAAACGTGGTGGGTGATAAGTGGATGACGAGAGGGAGGGATGACCACGCGAACCAAGGAGTGGAGGAGGATAGGCGACATGCGGCAGCAGGAGAAAAGTGATTATGAAGGATGATATGATGGGAGGAGGGCCCATGCTGGCTAAACGCGGGGCGGCTGAGTAGGACGAGGCTGCGCGAGCACCGTTGATCCGGGCGCTATGATTTCAGCCATCGGAAGCTGCATCCATGATTCCGGACCCCCCCCCCCTCCGCTTAAAGGTAGAAAGGTAGGGGGGGTCCGGAATTACCTTTATCGTCGTTGATCCGGGCGCGCCGATCTGGGCCGTTGGAGAGGTGCGCCCCCGATTTCGGACCCCCCCCCGCTTAAAGGTAGAAAGGCAAGGGGGGTCCGGAATTCAACCTGTGCCGTTGATCCAGGCATGCGAATCACTGCCGCTCGATCATGCTCGTGACTTACCTTGGGCGCATTACCACCCGAAACTTTGAATAAGTGGGTTTTTAACCCCTTCTTTTGCGTTCTATCCCCCCTATACAAGAAATATTGCTAACACCTCCTTAGATGGACGGTCCCAATCCTCTCGCCACTTCGCTGTTCATGAAGTCGAAAGGATTCTTCTTCCAACCTCTGATGCCCGAGTACCTGATGTGGGTAATCTCATGACATGCGTCCGCTCCCGAACGAACGGTCCAGATCCTCGTTGTGATTTCTCCCCTGTTGTTCATGAAGGATTATCCTCTGTGCAACTTCTTGCAGATACGACGGCTGTCGGGTATCTACCCCAAATCTGACGACCCAAATCTATTCTCCTTGTGCGCTCTCCTCCGGCTGCCCTTTGGACTTGAAAATCAACGGTCCAGATTCTATCGGCTAATCCAACGACCGATGTTGCTCCTCCCGAGCTTGGTGCTCTTTCTCCCTGCACTTGGAAGAAATTCAAATTTCCAAAGGCCTCGACCTTTGTCTGTTCCTCTGTGAGCACCACAACCATGAGTCTCGCCACGCATATGCAACACTGCCCTTCCTGAGCTTTCTCCCCCTCCTGAACCCTCTAAGGATTCTTTGGCTCTTGCATCTCTGCAGAGTTTTCCCATATTAAAGGGCTATCTCTTCTGAGCTTTCATAACCACTCAGACCCCTTTTGGGATTTTGTTCTTCTTCTCCCTCAGATGGAGAATGAAATGGATACCTTCCTTGTGATCCTTCTGCTCAAGCGACCCTCTTGCTGAGTCCTTATGGGTGTTCAGCAACCCAGTGAAGATCCTTCAGTGGAATCTTCCTTCAAATGGTAGAACTCAAAGAGTTCTCTCTTCTCGCCTGTGCCTTTCTTCACACTTTCTCAACGCCCTCCTGGCGGAGTCTCTTCTCCACAGAACGTTCAGTAGTTCTGGGTTCCCTCTATGCACCCTTTGCACCTGCTCAATGACCTCCTGGCAGAGCTCTCAGAATCCTCAGTGATTCTGTCTCTTCTGAACTCTCAGCAGAGTTCCCTCCTTTGTGCACTCCTATACACACACTCAATGCCCACTTGGCAGAGCTCTCACATAATCCTCCACGATTCTGTCTGCAACTGTGTCTTCTCCCACACAGCCTTTCCTCTTGAGGTGTTCAGTAACCTCACAGGTCTTCTTCCTGAGTCGATGATTTCAGCCCTGTGCCTCAGCACGTCTCTATCTGAACCCGCAGTGTTCATAAGTGCATCCTCTATGCATGGCTCTCAGAACCCGCAGCATTCTGTCACACCCTCCAGGTGTGTATCCTCAAAGACTTTCAATCCTGAAATCAAGCACAACTTCTGCAGAATGCCTCCACATAACATACATTCACTTCATATACAAAGAACACATACAGACATGTATATAAGGCAGAATAATGCAGGAAAAACTGCTTCTCTTATATTAAATGGAAAATGCCTGTATTTTACAAGGTGTTCTTGAGCTCTCTCTGGCTCTTCTTTTTCTCTTCTCTACATGCAGATGCTCCCTAGCTTAACTAACTAAAAATGAGATCTCAAAATCTCTTTTACCTGAGGTGCTCATCGAGCGCTTCCCTCCAGGTTCACCTACTCTAATAAATTACATTCAATGGTTGTCTAGTCTAGCACTTGGATCTAGATCTCAGTCGATCTAGCATTAAAGCCAATCCTATCTACTTCCTGCACAAAGGCACGACTTCCATGGCTCACCAGCCTAAGCATTTAATTACATTGAATTTCAAATTTCAAATGAGGTTGCGCCTCTCTTAAATGCGTGATTTAAATTCGCGGACATGGCTGGTTAGCTGGCTAGCTGACATGGAGCGATGCTCCTGCATCATACTCCACAACTGCAAAATCATGAGCTCATGCTCATGCGCTTCCCTTCTAAGGGGTTGAAAATCCTTTTGGATCCCAAATAAGTCTTTGGAGCTTCCCATCTACTCCATTCTGCTGCTGCTGCTGCTTATTCTGCATTACTGCTGATGTTGTTTCTCTTCTGCTCAGCCTCTATTTGCTGGCAGTTTCTGCTGACCCTACAATCAACCTTCTGATACTTTCTATCACTTCATCCACCTGCTCCAGTGGCTGGTCCTTTTGTTGCAGTCTCCTTAGCTGCAAATATTTTCTGCAATTGGGCAGATCGCTATGATCTCCCATGCCATCCTCTTCATCTTCATCTTCATCTGTGGCCTCAAGTTTCCACTCTGCTGCAGACTTCAGCTCTGTAGTCTCTTCTTGACTAACCTATTTCTCAGTCATTGAAATCTCAAATTATGTCAGTTCTCTTGTTGGCCCTGGATTGTTCAACCAATCCTCCAGCATCTCTAACTCCATCTCCCATGGAGTGATAACTTTACTTGCCTTCTTCTTGGCTTCCTTTGCTGCTAGCTCTAATGCTACAACTCTTTCAGCTATGAAGTCATTGAGCCATTCCTCAAAATGCTCATTCTCTTCATCTGCTTCTTCTTGTGCTTGGGAAGTCTCAAACACCTGCTCCAATTCCTCCTTGACAGTCATCGTGAGCTGTGACTGTTCTGTTGTTGCACCATCTGCGACACAAATTTTTTCCTCCTCTTGGGCACATGGTAGGAATACTTCGATCCCCCCAATCATCAGAAGATCATCCTGATCTCCCACCTTTGTCAGCTGCACCTGCTGATCCAAATTCATCTCTGAATTCATGAGACCCTCAGACAGTCTCATCTGTTTTGTCAGCTCCTCTGGCTGAGTCTGACTCATCAATTCATCCCTGCCCATCTGGCAATATGGGATGCTTCCGCTGCTTCCCTAGAAGACTATGAGATCAACCGATCCCATCTTCATCAGCACTCCTTGCTGAATTGAACTCTTCATTGAGCCCATGAGACCTTCATATGGCCTCGCATTTTCATCTCTGTCCTCCTGGCAGTTTAATATGCTTCCGCTACCCTCCGGGCAATCTTCGAGTTTTCCGCTGCCCTCCTGGCAGTCCTCGAGATCCCGCCATGATCTCAATTCATTACCCAACTAGAAATGCAAAATTTCCTCACTGTCCTCCTGATAGTCCATGAGATCTTCAGTCGATCTCATCTCTGTTCCCTTGCCCATCTGGCCATTTGGAAACCTTCCACTGCCCTCCTGGTAGTCTATGAGGTCCCTCAGCGAAATCTCATCATTTCCCTCCTGGCAAATAGAAATTCCTCAACTGTCCTCCTGACAGTCCGTGAGATCCTCAACTGATCCCAACTCGTTGCCCTCCTGGAAAACTGGAATTCCTTCTTCTCTGCCTTCCTGGCAGTCCTTGAGATCCTCAGCTGATCCCAATTTGTCCTGTTCATCATCCCAATCATCGAGACCTCTCCCAGTCTCTGGCCAACAGTGACAAATCATCTTCTCTTCTATGGCCTCGAGGTTTTCAGCATACCTCAACCATTTTCTCAATAGCCTGCGCTGTCTCATGACCATCAGCTGTTTGACTGGCCATTTCTCTTTTTCCTTCTCCATAGGCAATTCACGCATTCATCTCCTCCTTCTATCACGCCGCATCCGCAGTTCACAATCCTCTATCTCTGCCTTTAATTCAAAGAGCTTTCTAGTCTCTTCTTCATCCCATTCGACAAGATTTTCTGCCTTTCTCTTCTTTCTATGGCCTTCAATAGCCGTTTTGCTGTGTCTATTTGCCTCCCTCACAGATCTGCTGCTATCACTCCTGCAATCCTGAGTGCTCAGCTTCATCCTACAATCCTACTGACTGTCTCCTTGATTGCTGCCTAACTGAAAACAATCATTACAGAGTCCTCTAGCAACTCTGTCTTCCTCTACTTCCTCTTTTCACCTCTTTCCTGAAATATAGAGACAAGAACTCGCTCTGATACTACCTGATGCAATCGAAGGTCTTCCGCTACCCCACCTTCTCACACACGATCATTCAAATTCTCAATTCTGAGCCTTCAGTGGCTCCTTGGATTCTCTTGGGAATCACTTATGAAATTTTACCCAGATCCACAGGTCCTTCTTTACCTTCCTCGGCCTTCAGCACTCGACCGTGGTTATCCCCGACTCACTATCGGGGTTTCGAGATTTCGGCGTTTCCACTGTTGAGAGTCACTGTACTCTCCAACTCCTGACCTCCGATGAGCTCTCGGCTCCTATGCGCTATCCCTCCAGGCTCAACTCCCACCGTATGACCACTACCTCCGCAACCGTGGCCTTACCTCGCAATCTCGCGATCTCGCGACATCGTCGGTGACCCGTCAAGTTTTCACCTTCCTATTCCGTGAGTTCCTGAGTTGCGATAATTCAATGGAGTGTTGACTCCTATCTCCAAGCGACGTGTGTCGACCCATTGGTCGAGCGATACCACCTTATGCTCTACCACGCGTGCATACGAACCTCATCTCCTCGGTGCTTCACGACTCGCGAATCCTAACGCCAATGCTTCGGGACTTCTCGCGGTGAGATCCCGAGGCTTCGTGCCACCTGGATTCCACTCACACTCTGCTATGGCCCACACTTCTCTCCAGTTGTCGGGTTATCACCCCTCACCACCTCGTGATCTTTGTGACCAAATTCTTGAACCTTTTCCTACGAGGTCCCGAGACACGATCCCTCGTGCAGATCCAACGGTCCTCCTGTAATCTGGATCCAACGGTTATCCTCCTTCTCGTGCCTCACGTCCTCGCAACTTGGGATACCCAATGTTTGGGATTTCACCCTGCGAACTCCCGAGTTCATGAGATCTCTCAATCTCTCGCCACCTGTCCTCCTCAGATGAACGACTACAAATCTCTCGCTACTTCACCACTTCGCGTTCTCGTGCCTCGCGACCTTTAATACCAAATCCTCAGCTCTTCCACTCACGAGCTTCTAAGTTCGCGAGATCTCTAGATCTCTGCCACCTGTCCTCCTCAGATGGATGGTCCCGATCCTCTTGCCACTTCGTTGTTCGTGAAGTCGAAAGGCTTATTCTTCCAACCTCCGATGCCCGAGTACCTGATGTGGGTAATCTCGTGACACGCATCCGCTCCCAAACAAACGGTCCATATCCTCATCATGATTTCTCCCCTGTTGTTCACGGAGGCTTATCCTTCGTGCAACTTCTTGCAGATCTGACGGCTGTCAGGTATCTACCCCAGATCTGACGACCCATATCTGTTCTCCTTGTGTGCTCTCCTTCGGCTTCCCTTTGGACTTGAAAATCAACGGTCCAGATTCTATCGGCTAATCCAACAGTCGATGTTGCTCCTCTCGAGCTTGGCGCTCTTTCTCCCTGCACTTGGAAGAAATTCGAATTTCCAAAGGCCTCGACCTCTGTCTATTCCTCTATGAGCTCCGCAACCACGAGTCTCGCCATGCGTATGCAACGCTACCCTTCCTGAGATTTCTCCCCCTCCTGAACCCTCTAAGGATTCTTTGGCTCTTGCATCTCTGCAGAGTTTTCCCGTATTAAAGGGCTATCTCTTCTAAGATTTCACAACCACTCAGACCCCTTGGGGGATTTTTTTCTTCTTCTCCCTCAAATGGAGAATGAAATGGATACCTTCCTGGTGATCCTTCTGCTCAAGTGACCCTCTCGCTGAGTCCTTATGTGTGTTCAGCAACCCAATGAAGATCCTTCAGTGGACTCTTCCTTCAAATGGAAGAACTCAAAGAGTTCTCTCTTCTCGCCTGTGCCTTTCTGCACACTTGCTTGACGCCCTCCTGGCGGAGTCTCTTCTCCACAGAACGTTCAGTAGTTATGGGTTCCCTCTATGCACCCTTTGCACCTGCTCAATGCCCTCCTGGCAGAGCTCTCAGAATCCTCAGTGATTCTGTCTCTTATGAACTCTCAGCAGAGTTCCCTCCTTTGTGCACTCTTGTACACACGCTCAATGCCCACTTGGCAGATCTCTCACAGAATCCTCCACGATTATGTCTGCAACTATGTCTTCTCACACACAGCCTTGCCTCCTGAGGTGTTCAGTAACCTCACAGGTCTTCTTCATGAGTCGATGATTTCATCCCTGTGCCTCAACACGTCTCTGTCTGAACCCGCAGTGTTCAAAAGTGCATCCTCTATTCATGGCTCTCAGAACCTGCAACGTTCTGTCACACACTCCGGGTGTGTAGCCTCAAAGACTTTCAATCCTGAAATCAAGCACAACTCCTACAGAATGCCTCCACATAACATACATTCACTTCATATACAAAGAACACATACAGACATGTATATAAGGTAGAATAATGCAGGAAAAACTGCTTCTCTTATATTAAATGGCAAATGCCTGTATTTTACAAGGTGTTCTTGAGCTCTCTCTGGCTCTTCTTTTTCTCTACTCTACATGCAGATGCTCCCTAGATTAACTAACTCAAAATGAGATCTCAAAATCTCTTTTACCTGAGGTGCTCATAGAGCGCTTCCCTCCAGGTTCACCTACTCTAATAAATTACATTCAATGGCTATCTAGTCCAGTGCCTTGATCTAGATCTCAGCCGATCTAGCATTAAAGCCGATCCTATCTACTACCTGCACAAAGGCACAGCTTCCATGGCTCACCAGCCTAAGCATTTAATTACATTGAATTTCAAATTTCAAATGAGGTTGCACCTCTCTTAAATGCGTGATTTGAATTCGCGGATGTGGTTGGTTAGCTGGCTAGCTGACATGGAGCGATGCTCCTGCATCACTATCCTATGGACCTTCTAATATGTCTATGCGTGTCTTCTCCAATGGAAAATCCAGATGAACTCTAGGTCTCCAGGACTTTGGGGGTTCCTCCACTCCTAACTTCTCCCGAAGTTCTAATCCATCAGAGTACACAATCCACTGACACATTTCCTTGGACTTCAAATGACCACAATTCACTCCAGACTTTGGGACTTTGGTGGTCCTAATTTCTCTACATGCCACATATTTAGAACGCGTGAAGTCTGAAGGAATTTGCCAATTAAACCTTGCATAAATCCTCCTAATCCAACGAATTTCCTCTCTCTTGCACACTCTCGAATGGATATTGACCGTAGATCTTTGCTCCTCGATAACATCTCATTTGAATTCAATCAATGAAATCTATGAACACATGAAGTAATAAAGACTTACAATGTTAAACCCCATGTTGCTTCTCCAGATCTAAGAGAGATGAAAGACCCCGGATCCTCCTGAAAAGATCTCCACCGATCAAATTTTAAACAAAGAAACTTCTCCTCCTTTAATATTCTGATCGCTATCCTTCTTGGGCTTGACTGCATGAGATAAATAGAGTCTCTAGTACCCTCCCGTGTGCTCCTCTGGTACTTTAAACATTTTGACTTATAAATTTTTTAAATTCCTCCCGTGGAACTCTTGTGCTCGCTATATCTTCTAAGCTTTTTTCCTTCGAGGTTTATAGACCTTTGATGCACTCCTTGGAGCCTTTGAACTTGTAAGAAATCTTTGGACTTATAGATTTTTGAAGAAAATATCCTTTATGCACTCCTTGTGTTCATCTCCTCTAAGACTTCCTCAACACTTACACACAATGTTTTCCCGATGCACTACTTGCATGGGTCTTCTCAAATATTTTCTCTCCTCTGAGCAATTGTGCACTCTCTACACTTCAACTAAACAACTTTGCACTCCTTACACTTCCACTATAAATTCATGTTATCTCTCCTAAGATTCTAAGTCTATATCTACTCGGCTTACGCACTCTTTGCAGACTCTATGCACTGGTTAAACTAGGAATCTCAGAAGAGAAAACAAATGAAACTTACAGAAACATTCAAAGGTTTCCACACTTAACCATGAAAAAGATATCCATGCATAAAAGATACATAAACAAATAAAAGATAGAGAGCATAAATAAACACCATATTTACTCAAATAATTTAGATGAACATATGTTGGCCCTTGGTTATAGAAGCAAGCGAAGATTAAGGAAGAAAAGGAGAAACACAAACTATGTGGAAGACACAGTGCATGATACTGGGTCGAAGTGAGCAAAAGAGTAGAAAAGTGGGAGAGAAGTCTGAGAGAACAATCCGTTGGACGAGGATGTAATTTCCCCAAGGCCGAGCCCTTTTGTAAATCTTAGTTAGGAAATGAATTGTAAATATGTTTTATAGGCTGGTGAGCCAAATTTTTTATAAGATGGTGGGCTTATGTGATTGTTAGGCCAGAGAGCCTAAGGGTTGAAGGCCAAGAGCCTGATTTTGTACATGCATCAATGAAAAACATTAATAAAATATAAACACCACCCCATGTAGACCGACCATGATGAATGAGTGATGGGGGACTAAGATTCCACATAGTGGGTAAGGGATTAGGGGCTGGAAGGTGGGAAGAAGGGCTAAGTGTTGGGCTTAGGGGTTAATCCTAGGGGCTTAAGTCCTTGGGAATAATATTTTAATATTATTCCAAAAAGACCATGTGAGTAATATGTTTTTATCCTAAGTTCTTTTGGAATGACATGTGGCTTCCAAATGGTGGGAGGAATTCACGCTAATGGAAGCATGCAACTTCACGGGTGACAAATGTCAACCCAAGCCCATGCAAATAAAATGGTTGAGATGAGCCATGGTGGGGGTCCTCCTCCATTCTATGTGACTGTCTGAGCATGAACCAGTCCGACCTCTGCAAGAGGCCTCGTGCATCTTTTGAACCGTGCATCCCTGAAAGCCGAAAATCTTGTGTTGATTCCTAAGGAAGCTGGTACATTCCTTGCCGGAAAAGTTTGAGACTATGCATGGGATCTCTATACACCTTGTGCAATCCCAAAATTAAAACTGTGAGTCTATTTCGTGATTGTTGAGCCTGTTTGGTAATCCCATGTCTGTTTTCCCAGTTGGTTGTTGTGGCCACGCAGTGCTGGACTGTGCGTGGCTTACTAGCTAGTGTGAGTTCTTTCTTATCCTGTGTGTAATATCTCTCCAGGTGAGGGAGGTGATTATTGTTGGAAGAGACAGGTTGTCAGGCCTATGAGCATCTCTCTCTAGGTGAGAGAGTTTGCTGGGAAGTGGTTTCTTCCAGAGATTTTCTAGCACTAGCTTCAGGCTCTGAGACTTTCTGATCCAGCCTATTACTGAGACCCAGAGAGGGAGGTGTAGCACCGATGGACTGTGCTTATGAAGGTGTATACTCTCAAGAAGAACAGACATGTGGGGAATGAGAGTCCAGAAGTAGTGGGTGTAAGATGGTATTCTAGGAAGAATCCTTCCAGTCATTCTATGTTGTTTTCCCTATAACCTTAGCCACCCTAGAATTCCTTACCTTGGGGTGGAGCTTAGTTCCAACTTGGGGGTGACCCACTGTTGAGCTTGATGAGTAGCGTGGTCTAAGGCTGGGAGGTTCGTGGAAGGCCTGCACGTGGTTGGTGGAATTACCACCGTTTCAAAGATAAGTACCAGATGATGTTTTGATTATTTTTTGCATGTCTGTGTATTTATATTTATCATGTATTCTGTTGTGCATATGAATTAATGTTAATTCCATGGATTATTTATGTCAGCAGTAATTTTGTGCTAACTCTAAGTTTAAATGTGTTTAACCTGTTTTAAATGCATGTTATTAATGAAGCATAAAATGATGTTGTTCCGCAAAGTAGAATCTTCCTGGCCAGTGGGTTGGATGACAGACGAAGAGGTGTTACAGTTTGGTATCATAGTGTTATAGTATGAAAGAGTGTTACAATATGGTGTCAGAGCCAAGGTTTCGACGATGAGACTAGATGGGCCAGTTGAGTGGTCTTTGGACTGAGGGTTTAAGGAGAAATTGTGTTTGGAGGACCAATTTAAGACCTTTGAATGCTCTTGAGTGTCAAGGAGTTACTTGACCGTGTTACCAAGCTCAGGAGGTGTAGCGGTGTTATGAAACCACGACTGGGGTGGCATATGGCCACCGGGAGAGAGAGAGAGAGTTCAATGCATGGGGTGTTGGTGCCATAGGATCTGCTCGGGAGGAAAGGAGAACCCTCATGACCATCAAATCTGGAGAACATGTGGAGGGTTTAAACACCCTTGAGAGTTTCACAGGAACGTGGAAATCGCGATACGCGAAATCCCGAATTCGTCGGGACCGTCCATCGGGGGGGCATGTGGCTGCTAGATGGCATTTAGACACCCGAGAAACCAAAGAGGAAGAACCTTGTTTTTGTAAGTCGTGAAATAGCGAAACCCAAAATTTTGAAACGATCTACACCGTAGATTGTAAGAGAGGAACTTGACCGTTGGATCAAGTGGAAGAGTAGATAGTAATTTTAGAATTTCGGCAAATGGAAGTTCGAGATGTGTGGATGCACGAACTCTCGATGCCCGAAATGCCGAAAATATCTGCGCCGTAGATCTGAGAGAATTATAACTTTTGGATTGCCTTGGAATGGACATGGACAGATGGGTGTGTACCATGTGCCAGTGAGTTGAGAAGACAAGCGAGAATGGTGGGACCCAAAGACGTCACTGAAGGTGAAGTGGACCCTCCTGAATGTACCATGCACCACCGTGGTTAGGGGCGACAACTGTGCTATGGGCCTGGAGAGTAAAGTAAATCAAAATTTCAAAATTTGGAGAGTTGGAGTGACATGGGGTTGGGAGTCACTGCATCGTGAACTCCCGGGAACCGAAGACCCAAAAAACCAAAGTGCCGAGTCCCAAAATCCCTATCAGGGTTGGCAACAGCTGTGCTATGGGCCCAGGGGAAGAGAG